>NQII01004138.1:117049-225951 GCA_002778355.1 Clitarchus hookeri
GTTCTATTGTACATTTCATTTTGAACACCTATACATAACTACATTATCACGAAGTTTAGTTTTTAACACTAACAACCATTGTTTTGTGTCCTTGTAAAATAAAATGCATTAATAAATGTAAGAACTCTTTCTTACCCTCGTATTTTCTGCTTTGTGATGTGCATTGGCAGTGCACTCAGAATAGCCAACGTAATTTTAACTTTTGTTCGTTCGTGCATCAGCTGATACAGGATTTTGTAAATGGCACTTTGTTTGTTTCGTAAACGTTAAGTTGCCACTCACTGACTGTCAGAAAGTGGCCTTCTTATACCGTATGGACTATACCACAGTCGTGTGCATCAGCCATCCGTGGCGCAGGCAGTGTTGTACAGGATGTACAACAATGATGAGCGCAACCTATAAATGATAAATATTATTTTTTTTAACATCCTTTGAAAATAATGGTGCAACCTATAAGCGCAGGCGACTTATATGCGATAAAATACTGTATTTGCAAAGATGTTTTCTTTTGTGATTAAAGGTTGTTTTTTTCCCCAAAAAGTTGGTGTTTAATTGTATCTGGCATAAAATCAACGTGATTTAAAAAAAAAAAAATTAATTTAACTCATTGGACAGCATCTTTGCGAGTAAAATGATAAGCTCAAAAGCATATACTTGACCTCCCCTTGTCGCCAAAAATTGTTTGAACATCAAGCGACTTGTATTACCAAGCGTAAAATTAATTTTCAGTAACTTCCTACGGGAAACCCAATTTGTTTCAATAGACACGCATCTTTTGAACAAACTGAGATTTTGTAATGGCCTATTTGACAGTTTTTGTAGTTTAATAATGGATAAGCACCGAATCCAAGTGCAGCGTCACTCGCGACAGGTGTTTGTACGGGAAAATCAGAGGATGTGGTTTTTGAATTATTAATTATTAAAAACTGTGTGAGGAAATAAATTTTAATTGCTTTATTTATTCATTTGTGTCTCAAAAGTACAAGTTTTTTTGCTGTGAAATATAATTAATTACTTTAAAAGAGACATTTGTCACATGTGCAAGGTGTCGCCAACGTGTAGCGGTGTGGAGGGGTAATCCTCCCGCTGTGTCCCCTTTGCAGTCTGCCTGCCGCTGTGCCGTGAACATACGGCCCAATCGATAATCTCTCCACCCACTCTCAGCTGATCGAGTGCGTGTGGGACATTCAAAATATTACTTGCATTCCGTATATCATTTTCATTTTTAGAGGGTTTGAAATTTTTAGGTTGGCTTGCATTTGGTGTTGGATTACAATCAATTATGTACAGTATTTTGAGATGTTATTTTATATTTAAACAAGTGAATGTGAAATGGTTTTTTTATTGTATTATTTACAATAATACTTTTTTTTTTAATTTCCATTTTCATTGTGTTTATTAGCTAAACTTTTTCACAGATAAAGTACAGCTCTAATTATACTCAAAATCAAGTCTAATAAGGTCAGAAGTTGTATTTTATTGATGTAAATTTCAGAACCCTTGTCTAATGAAATCCTGCCTGTATGTAAGTCCCCTGAAAAACGGTAGATAGCGAGTCCACTGTAGTGAGAAAGTTGGCCTTCGGACTGGCTAAAAATGTATACTGGCAAAAATATATCCATAGTACGTGCTACAATGTTTACATTTTTGTGGCTGTAAGGGGATGTGTACGGCCTTGTGGGATGTATATTTTTATCAGAATAACTTCTGCTTATTGAAATAAATTGGTGTTTCGTTAATATATCATCAAATTTTTGTATAAAAAGGCTTTCAGAAATGGATGTCGCACTCTTTATAAGGTAAGCAGCGTACAATGTTTGAACTTTTTTCTCATTAACATGAAGAGGTTTATGGACTTCTTATAATATATTTTTATTCAGAATACTTCTTTCTATTTAAATAAAATAAAAATTTGTTAAAAATTCATTTAAATTTTTTTCAAAAAGGCTTTTGAAAATGAATTTTGCACTTGTTAAAAGTTAAGCAGTGCACAATGTTTAAACTTTATTTTAGTTAACTATAGATTGTTTATGGTTTTATGGGGTACCATTTCATTTGCAGAACATCTGCCTAGTGAATTACAGTATTTAATTGAAATAAAAGTGTTATTTTGCACCATTTACGACAAAAGTGATACATAATGTGAAAAACACATTTTTATAACAACCTGTTGGTGTTGTGGCTTTAATAGAGGTATATTTGAATTTAACAAAACAGCAAAATAGAGAAAAGATTTTCAGGAACCATGACATTTTGTTAAATCAGAATTCTAAAATCTTCAACATTCTTTCACTCAAGTTAGTTTTTCTCTAAACATCCAACCAAATACACTAGAGACAAATGGCATAGGCATGTATGCGAAAAAATAATCTAGTTGCAAGAGGTGTTACTATTATTATATTTCTGGAAATATTTAAAACGTTATTTATTATTATCATTTGTCAGTAAATATTTTTCACTTCTGAAACATTTGACGTATTGGGAGTTAGTTTTCGTTCTTAAGTTTTAGACATTGTTAAATAAACTTTCTATAAAGGAAAGAATGTTTCTTCATATCCACCATGTTGGTATCGAATTATTAATATCAAAATAATGCATTATTAAACACAGGTGCTGCTGGCTGGAGGTGACAACACTGCCGGATTTTCTCGCAAAAATCTTTGAGCTGTCTGGTATTGGTTTCTAGTGTATTTGATCCAACCCTGTAACAAGACTTGACTGATTATTGATTACATTATTAAAAGGGAATATAGATCACAAATCCTCATAGAGCAGTACTCGCAGATACACACACAGTCGGATGAACACATTTTCAGGCGACGAGTGAGTGTGCCATTGTTTTCCAGAAATATTGTGTCTTGACGTTCACTGGAGAATACAGTACTCGGGGTCCTCAAATCTGTAGAATTGGGTTTACGGTTTCAGTGAATCTGGATTTAACCATTCTATCACTTGTACGAGCGTATAACAAGAATTTGTAGTAACTTTGTATGCAGAATTGCTTGACTTTATCAACACCATTTCTGGATTCTACCATGTAAGTAGTGTAAGTAATGTTTTGAATGCTAATGTAATTGGTTCTCGTCTGTTACTAAAGGTGAATTTTTATATGGGAAATGTTTCTTTGGGTTCTTGAATAGGATAGGTGGAACGATGTGCAGGTCGCCCCCTCTGTTTTCCCCTCCCCTGACTAGCCTGTGACGTAGAGTGAGTAGCACCACACTAGCGCCCACTTTTGTCTTGCCTTGCTTCTACACTGGGTAATTTACGCTGAATTGAATAGCATACTGCACTGTCAGCATAACTGTGACAATGCCAAATTATGCAGTATAAATGTGTATGAACAATTACTGGAAAACTATAGAAACAAAAATATAAAATATTTTAATTTTCTGCTAAGAATTTTCAACTAAGTGGGTTATTAAGAAACAATAAAAAATATCGCAAAATTTATCTGACTACTGTAAATTAATATTCACAATTCTTGTATGGTAAAATTNAAGAAACAATAAAAAATATCGCAAAATTTATCTGACTACTGTAAATTAATATTCACAATTCTTGTATGGTAAAATTAGTTTTCTGTAAATAAAAGCAAAATTACCATACTGTGTAGTAAAATTTATACATAGTACAGTGACGTATCATTAGAGAGGGTAAATAATCATAAAAACGATATTGCCGCGAATAAATGTGATAAGTTATTTACCTGCGATTAAACACGGACATCCCATTTTTCATCTCAAATTTAATTTACCGCGTAAAAACAACAGACCACGCCGTATTGCAGTAGCTTATTACATTATCCATACACAAGGAATTGCAGCCAACATTGCTTTTGCTAGTGCCAAGAACGTCTTCAAGCAATATGTGGCAGCTGTATATATTCTCCGTGGAATAATCAAAGTAGAACGTGCCTTACTATGGTTTGATATGTATCGATCGTCGTCTCATTCGTAGTGCAATCTACTGCAGATAAAGTGTGGTATACTTGGCTGTCGTCATCGTCTTTGCTTTGTTTTCACACTGTGTTTATCAACATATGTGCGGATTTAAGACAAAGTGGTTGTATTCTAAACGCTACAGTAACTGTTTCCATTGTGTTTACATGAAAATGGGATGGACTAAGTCAGTTTCGGTACATTCGCATCAACGGAGTATTAGTCCCATTATTTTTATGTAAGTAATACAAATATTTTGATGTGCAAGCTATGTAACCTTCGCATTTACTGGGAAAAAAGATACGTCGGAAAAACACGTAAAAACATCAGGTCACATTGAGAAAGCTTATAAAATTGGTAATAAATGCTATATAAAAGCTACAAGTAAAAATTTAAAAGCTATAAATGTAGTGCATAAATGTAATTTTTTTACCCTCTCTAATACGGTACATGTATGAGAATATTATTGCGCAATAACTGCAGAAACTTTTTGTCCATATCCTGCCTTGATTTATCATGGGGTTTGAAAAAAAGTGCCCACTTATTGTTGGAAAGTGTAAGACTTAACACGCTTTAAGGTGACTCTAAAACAAAGCAACATCAGTTTTTTTTTTTTGTGGAGGTTGAACATAATATTCAATAGAAACCTATAAATATTCTTTGGAAAAATTGATTTTTAACTACTAGTAAAAGTACTGCTATAAATTATGACAGACACAGAGGTACATCTTTGTTATCACAGTAGCTTAAATGTAAACTTATGCAATGAAGCAGAATATTGAAATGTGTATCTTTATTTATAAATTATTTTAAAACCATAAATAGCTCAAAAACAATAGTATCAACTTTGACACATTCCTTAAAAAAAATTACAAATCTGTATTTGTGCTTATAAAAATTTTCAGAAAAATCTTAAAGTTGAATTTGATACCTTTTCACACACACATACTTAACAGCTATTAGAAGTCTGCGAGCCTGGGATTTTCAGTTCGAGCCGAGCCTGAGTGAGCCGGCTGAAAAGTTTTCAATCTTCAGCTCCAGCTCAAGCCCTTTTATTGCGTACAAAAATAATAACTTTTATAATAAAGATAAAAATTAGTTATTTGAAGGTAAACTGTGTTTGTATCTACAGTTCTATAAAATAATTAAAACAGAACATGCCTCTTCTATAAAATATTGTTTTGATTTGGAATAGCTATGCCTATTTTCTGGAAACTGTTTTTCATGATTTCTTCAGTTTTGTTGCAGTAATTTCGCTATGTTTTTCACTACTTTTTCTAAAAATTTATCAAAGATGTTGATTATTTTTTTTATATAATACAATATCACAAACAATAAGTACGTGTACAATTAATAGAGGTCTGCGAGTACTCGAAAATTGAGCTTGAGCCCAATACCTGATTGTGGCTTGAGCTTGGCTTAAAATATTTTTTAGGCTCGAAAAATTTGAGCTTCTTTATCAATGTCACGTCATTTAGTCAGCAACAGATGTGACTGCGTTTAACTTTTAACAAAAGAAAACAACACATTTTTATTAATGAAACGTAAATACTTAAAAGGTGGATTGTTACAGTAAAAATATTCCTCAGAAATGGAGATATGAATGATAATTAAAAGCAAAATTATCATAAAACTGGACCGAAAATCTGCCTAAGATGCAAGTCCGAATAAGACAGTTTGTTAAATGTTTGCTAGAAAATAAGACGTTATTAATTTACGAAACAATATTTTAAAAGGTGTTACAGTTAAAATAATTTCTTAGAACTGCATATATGAACAGAAATTCCCGTCAAAATTTATTATAAAAATGGGGTAAACTGGTTTTATAATGGCAGTGCCCGATGAAATTGTTCGTAACAAAAGTAAGAATCTGTTCATAAGGACACTGGTTTTTTTGCAAAGCACAAAATCATAAAATATCTACAAAAGTTCCTCTAGTTATTTGTAACCACAAAATAAGCCAATGCTGTGTGGAAAAATATAATTAATAATTGTGTAGAATTTACATGTGTAGCAGTAAAGACTTAGTTGATTAGAGTGATTAATTGCAATAGTTTGTGCTGAATCAATCAGTTTTTGAAACAACATTTAGGAATGTGCAAATTATGAATTTTAATGTTAGAATATTTTTGAATTGAATAGTAAAATTTTTGAATAACATGCAAATAGTTTCAAAGTCGAATAGCTACCAGTAAGCATTTTCTTTCTGTTATATATAACAGAACTAAATATAAGTTCTCTAATCACTAGACATGTAATGATTCCACTTTTCCTCGATTCTCAATTCCAAAAATCGCAATTCCTTTAGTTACAGAACTCTACAGAACTAAATACAGTATAGGAGGGTGTGAAATTTAATTTTTAGACAAGGCCTACATTAGTAGTAAGCCTATTACTAACATAAATAATGTAACACTTGAACAGTGGGAGCATATTCATATGAAATTGCAAAAAGTACAAAAGATGCATATATGATAATATTTTGAAAACATACATATGTATTTATATTTACAAATATATATTTATATATACACATATATTTTGTCCACATAGTTTATTCAAAAATATTTCTAACCATCACTTGCCATGATAAATGTTCATCAACACATGAAATTATTAAAAAGTTTGCAAGAATAGCACACTGAAAACACATCAAGTTTTACAACAAAGGAATCTTTTCGTCACACGCAACTGATAGACACAATAACTGTAGATTGATAATACTATAACAGGCTGGTGTTTACCATAAACAAAACATAGCTGNATAGACACAATAACTGTAGATTGATAATACTATAACAGGCTGGTGTTTACCATAAACAAAACATAGCTGGGCGGGGCTGAAAATAAATTTTCCCACCAGAAAAGAACGAGATTGGGAATGTATCGTTAGTAAACACAGAAAATCTCCATTATTGTCTCTACAAATAAAGGCATTTCGCAGGCGCTTTATTTGGCTTTTTTTTAAAGACAGTTAACTTACACTGCTTATTTTTTTAAACGATTGCATGGAAATGTTTTTCTTGTTATAAACAAACGGGTTTTGTTTTTGAAATGGCATGGCTTATTTGCTTGAGTACTATCAGCGCTGCTACTGCATTAAACCAATGCCGCTACTAGTAAACAACCATGGCAGACGCCAGACGGTCGTTCCAAAGCCGTAAGATGTTGAGAAACTTAATTTCCGTTTACTATAATGCTATTTTTTAAATTTATTTCTCGGAAATATTACAACGGTGCGAATATAATTTCATTTTGTTCCTTACCAAGTTATAACGCAAGCAATGAAGTATGCGCACGTAATTTACAATGTTGAGAATGAAGAAACGTCATATCACAGCCATAAGAAGGCACAAAAAGTGCAAAAGTGAACATTCCATGAGTGGAATAAAAAGTTAGTTTTTGTAACATGCAAATTAATAAAGTGCTACATTCTTTATGTAAGTCCTTTGCCGTGGTAATGTTGAAATCATCTGCTATGTGGTAGGTTTTTTAAACATTCTGTAATATTGCCAGCGGCTCGTTATGGTCGCCATATTTGTAATATTGCGGCCCCACAGTTAGGCGCCATACTTGTAATGATGCTCGTCAAGGTATGGCTGCCAGTGGATGTCCAAAAGTGGTAGGCACGGTCTGATGGAGAATGAGTTGACTGTTGGATAGGGTAGGCGGCCTGTACTACTGGTCTTCAGTCTAGTGGCTTGGCGAGTGGGACGTCGCTGACAGACCCAAGTATCAAACTAAGGTTGACAGTATCAGGTTTGGGGGCGTCCGTTGTTGTTCTCGTGGTTACTTGGCAAGCGGAATGTCGCTTGTGGAGAAACGGAGGCATCATGAAGAAACGTGGCTCCTTTTCGGGGGTGGGCCTATCATTCTCCAGTCAGTAACCTGGCGAGCGAGACATCTTTGGCGGATCCAGGCTCATACTGGAGGGGCGATAGTCCAAAGTGGCAACTGCTCTTTTGTTACCCAGTAAGGCTGGCTGCCCAAACTCCATGTTGAGACAGTCCTCAAAGGGTGATGTAGGGAACAAAGTTCTGGCTAGTGACTATTCCTACAAGTGTTATGATTGGTGACAAAGCAGGAGATAACGGGAGCAAGGTAAAGAAAAGATATCGAGCACTGGGAGTGACTACGCTACCAAGTTGATTTATGCCTGTATATTGATTCCTCTTGAAACACACATCAACCAGCCTGTACCCTGACTAGGACCCGAAGGGCCAATCCTAGGTTGCCAGCAGGTACGTGACCTAGTCTCGGAAGACTGCAGTGCGGGGGGTGAAGGAGACCCCTTTCTCAGCGGTACTCGAACTCGAGTCAACTGCGGGTGAGCTATAAGGCAGCTGGAAGCGTAGCAGGTTTCGGCGTGCTGGCGGGCAGTGAGGCGTTGTTGTGCAGAGTAAGACTCTCGTTAGTGCTGCGAATGAAAGTGACGACTTGAAGAAGTCGGTTAACTACCGGACAGTGACCTTCTGCGAAGGATGTCGCGGTGTCTGTATGCGCTCGGGCAGAGTAGCGGTGTGCTACTGAACCTGGCATGAGAGTGCCTCAAACTGAGGACTGCGAGTTCTGTTTATACGTGGTGCACAGGGTCAGCGCGGGGGGTGCGGAGGTAGTGGTAGAGAGATATTGCAGATAGAGATGGCGGTGGTGAGCTGGCGGAGATGACTGAAGGTGGCCGAATCTGGCAGCTACTTCCCTCATGCAGCCGAAGGCCAGAGGGTTGAGAGAGCGGCGGCGTGGTGCAAAGTGGGTTGCTTCGCAGCAGGAGGCATCAGCTGGCCTGAGCCAACCCTGGGCTTCAAGGCTTGCTGTGGCATGTGCGGCGTAATGGCTCTTCTTAGTAGGGGGCCGCAGTTGTGGCGAGGCTATATCAGTCAATGACGATGCCCGTGGCACGTCAAGCTGTACACACAAAACATATTTGTCTACGCATTTTTAGGGTGACAAGAAGTACAACATGATCTTTATTATTTCTATTGAGTGTTTATGTCAGCATTTATCTTTACATAAAAAATTATCTGCGCGATTTTTGCCAGCGCTAATTATATTAGTTTACTTCCACAGGCAGTGCAGTATAGAATTGCATTGAAAGCCTAATAAAACATGAACCACATATGGGTCTCATAGCATAAAGTAACACATTACCTGAGACCCAGTAATGGTTCATAAGAGTTCTAGAAACCAATTATTTGAGATATGCAACTGGGTCTCATGGCAATCAACGTGTTAAGAAATATAACTTGTAATTTTCAGCTAAAGCTGCAAAAATGGCCTATTTAAAATTTTAATTCAATTTTTATGCATAGGGATTAAGGGTGGGTCTGAATTTGTCCAAATTCTAATAACCTTTCGAAATAACCAATTCATGGAAACCTTGAAAGGTTGTAGTTTTGAGAGTTCACTGTAGATGTAGTAACCATCTTGGCGGAGAAGTATTTAGCCATGAACTTCAATTTGCATATGGCACTTTAGACAGCATTAAAATCTGAAGCTTATCTTCTGTAGGTTGCACTGCCTTATAGTCTGTATCAATCTTTTCTTATCCTTTTGATTGGCCATGAAAAGTTGTGAGAAACGAAATAGTTATCGCTTTATAGTTGGGTTGTTTCTGGTCGTCACAACTTCTAGGAAACAACTATTTAGAAGTTAAATTTTCCCTTGAAAATGTTCAGTTTAAGGTTACAAAGTTCCCAGATGTCTGGAAATACCTTTTCAAATGTTATAGTCCATGCACTGTTGTATAAAAAAATTTGAGACATAATTTTTGAGAATTTAGAAAAGAACAATAGTGTTTTCTTCCTTTAAACTGTACCAATTCTAATTTTCAGTTTTTATATGGAAAAGCCTTTAACAGAATTATTTTTTATTTACAAGTTTGGCTTTGTATATTGTCAGCAGGCTCAAGCTGTATACCTCTCGACCTGACCTACTGTCCACCTTACACGCCTCCACTCTAAGCTAGGGGACTTAAATCCCGCTATGAATGTGATTTGGCTTGGTAAGGGAGTTGGAGGAGGTAACTCAAAACACGAAATATAAACCATCTGGGCCAACAAACCTTAACCTAAAACTCTGAAAATGCCACTGAGTTCGGCCCACATAAATAAACAATAAATCATGCGGGCAGGTACATTGAATCGAAGATAAGGTGAGAGGGTTTGGAGTAGCTCTAGGTGTAGGCCTACAATCATAGTAAACAAGGGGAAGCAGGAACCAGATGAATTAACTGTCTCTTAAAACACCAACAAATAAATAATACGACTAAGGTTTATTTTATCAGCATCCAGAGACTCCTTAATTACCATAATGAAGAAACAGAAATAAATAGTCGCACGGGAAAATGACTAAAATCCTCTAATAAAGAAAAAATACAATGAAGTCCCAAAAAAACAAACATAACATTTACTATACTGTTGTTCTTTTACAATTTTCATAATGCGATGACAGACACTCTTAACGTTCCTCGGCGTATACATCAACGCCAAAATACAAGTAAAAAAACTTGATACCAGAGCTCCAAGAAAAATAAATCTTTTTTGTTTCGTTTATAAGAAAACCAAAACTGAAAGACCTCCTGTTTAAAGTTTACACTGAGAGAAACTAATGGTAGCAGGAGAAAGTTAAGCCGAGTTACTTCACTGTTCAAAAATTTAAAACAAAACTAAAACGAAAGCATTTGCTTTAATTCAGCTCGCACAGTCCTGTTTTTGACTTTTGTAAACAATTACTTAAAACACAGATGTTCATGCAATCTCGAAACTTAGACTACATTTAAACAAATAACTATCTCCCTATATAGGTTACCTACAAAACGAGCAGGCCGCCGACCCACACGGCATGCTGTCTACACTCTTATTCTATCTCATTCAAAAACTCTTCACTTGTGTAAACACTAAAACCTAAATAACATAAAAAAGAATAAAACTACTTATCTGGTCACATCTTGCAGAACGCTTTCTGGTCTCTGGTCTCCTCCTGGCCGAAACCCAAAAACGCTGTCCCAACCGCTTACGCACGTCCACTGCTCATCGCCGCCATCATCCAACTACCACGCTCCACCGTCACCACCCACACTTTCCCTCATTCCAAAACACGCGGTCAACTTGTGTTCCCCGGCCGATGACACGAGTACTCCCCCTGTCTCACTTGCACGTCCTCTCACTCCTACACGTCCGGAGACCACTACTTCCGCACCCTGCGCTTCAAACCAGCAGCACTTCCCTCTTCCCGCGCCATCCCACTATCCTCTAAAAGCCAACTGCTGTCTCGTCTGCACATACGATGTGACAGTAAGCAACCTGGGGAGGGGGTGTGTGTGTAGAGCGAACTTGCCCGTGAACAAAAAAAGCAATATCTACATCTGCTCAGCTGAACTCCCCGCTAGTCGGATCACAGACAAGAAAACACTACAAAGGTTCCATTACTGAAAATGAAAAAGTATTCTACATTATAAAGAGAGAGAAAAACAAATTAAGTCAAAAATTAATAGTTGAGTCAAGCTATGTTATATAAAGAAAAATGACCATGAAAATATGGTTTATTGTTCAAAACACTGTGTTGTATTGTGTACAGTAATGTGCGTGCATTATAAATTGTTTTTATACAAAAAAAAATTTATTAGTGAGTAATTAACAGTGTTATAGTGAAACATGATATATCATTACCAGCAACTTATACATTACAGATAGCATTGTTACAGAAGAAAATATTGACTGAACCCCTATTTCCACACACACCAGGCAGCTTTGATAGCTCACTTAAGGCAGTCCCCTTCAGGGAATTTGAAATGGTCAAGGAAAACCATGAAAAGTCAGGGAAACAGGTGGTGATGGGTCCTGGAAACTCAAGCTTGTTATACAATACAATTTAATATCTTTTCTGTATGGCCAAACATTCTAATTAGCACCAATGGAATTTGTCTTGAAACTGATGGGCAAAGAAAAATTATTTACGTTATGTTATAAATAGACTCACAAGTAACAGTTGTATTTTTTGTAGTGTAGATAATGATCAGAAACAGCAAGTTCTGTGAATTTCATTTCAACCACATTTCATAATGTAAGGCATCTTTTGGTAAAAATTTTTTATTGAATGCAAAAAAAAACTGGAAATTTATTTATTGTTGGCTGGAAAAGTCAGGAAAAATTTATTCTTATAATTTGTAGCAATTTTGACAATGAATTACAGACATCTGATTTTCTCAACAAAAAGTGTAGTGCTTTCAACTTTTGCAGACAGTTAATTGTTTGCTCAGTGGAAACTTCAGAAATTTAAATTTAAATCCAAGAAAATAGTCCCAAGTTAACACTTAAATGACACACATTATTAGGTATACACTACGTATTTGCACTGATAAACAAGTAGTTAAAACTTTTGTGAAACAAATTTCATGTTATATGGTGTTTATTTTCAGGTAATGTTCCACCACTCACAGCACTGGAAGAGAAAAATGGCATCTCAGTAACACTGCATTTTGCAAAAGAGAGGCCGAGGCCTGATGTTTCTGTGATAGTTGTAACGACCATCAGCAAGAATTCTTCTTGTCTTTCAAACTATTTGTTCCAAGCTGTTGTTCCAAAGGTGGGTACATTTAGTGTTGATTGCTGTCTTTAAACTATTAGTATTGTTACAAATTTTCAAAGTCTGTTGGTGTAGCCAAGTTCTTTAAGGGATGGAAATCTAAATAAAACAGCATATAATAATTACCTAACTTATTTGTAAACAATCCAAACTTGCTATCTCAACAACAATGGTTATCACTAGCTATTTACATAGAATATTTACACAATCGTCCCACAGCTTACGGTAATCAAAACAATCAAACATTTAAAACTAGTCTTTATAAAAGTTTTCTAACACATACTAAATTACTATAAAAATTATATATTAGCTGACAGCCCCAATCTTTACAATAAGTGTGTCTTATCACTTTTTCATTTATTCCTACCTTATTTTAATTCAGATTTCATCAGTTATTCCTGTCTGGAATGTTCTGGAGTGCCCTAAGCGCTCCTGTACACATGCGCACTCATCAGGTAACTCACTCTCGACAACACTTTGCACCTTGTCTGCCACCACCTCAGTGTGTCTCACCTTCGTCGCCACAGATCCTCTTCTTCGTTCACCATGCACTGCACTTCACCAGGTGGCTGTAACAAAACTCGCAACTCTCCGCCGTGCCGATATATATAGCCCTGGTGCCATAGCCAAGAACATTTTCATGCGTTGGCCTGTGCCAGGGTGAAGACACCCAGGAATCTTGTGCAACAATCCACAGACACTAACTCTTTGTGGCAGTGGTGAGGAGTGGCGCAGCCAGTTACATCAGCTGTCAATCTCTTCCCCTACCTGTCCAGTGCCACAGCAGGACCTGCTCATAGAAAGGGCGGGCCAAGGCAGGGTGATCCACCCACCATCCCGCTGTAAAAGTAGACATGCGTGCAGTCAGTGCGGGGGTAGATGGTCCACATGTAACACTGTCCACTCCTCATGTCTGTTCATTCCGAACAGACTCTCCAACTTCTGGGCCTTCATAGAGCGCCAGTCAATCAATCTGGACAGCCTTAGGCTTTGCCTAAGAGGCCTGTCAACAAATCTGGTAGACCACATCATTGGTATGCTTCAGGATCTTGTACAGGCCTTCCCAACATGTCTGTTTTGAGTAAAAACCCTTCCACCTTTGGGGGTTGTATAGCAACACCAGCTGTCTCTCTCAAAAAACCTTTTCAGGCAATCTCTGGTTATGTCATGTTTTCATTTGGTTATTGTTGACTTTAAGGTGTTACCAGTTCTTTTTCAGCCTAGTATCTGGCACAAGCTGATCTTTCCTAATTTCCTCATCATCCCATTTAGGTGACCCATCACAAGATACACAGCCATGAATTCTTGCCCTCCTTGCCTTCAATGATACACTACTCCTGGCATTCACAGCTACGATAGAAAGGTTTGCATGGTCTTCTGAAAAGTGCATCTGTATTGCTGTATTGCAGGTGCTATATTCACCAGGCTGTTTGACCTTCGGGTGATACCTCATGTGGTGTGGTGATCTACTAGTCGATGATGTCACTTGCTTCACCCCCTGAGAGCTGAGAAGTCAAAGCCCTGTTAACAGGGCGATTGCTCGGTGCTGAGGGGAGGGGGTTGAGGTGCAAATGCAGATATTATGGCCTTCTGAGCTCGGGACTGGGCCAGGCGTGTTACAGGTCAGGTCTGTGTTTGGGCTGGGGCGAAAGCATCAGTGAGGGAGCAGCCAGTAGGTGGCACCAAGCAGCTAATTATCTTCCCAGTGATGATTGGACGGGGGTCCATCAGTTCATCGTTTTGGTGGTGTCAGGGGAAGGGGGGATAGAGCTTTTTGGAATGTGAAACAGCGGAAGTGAAGGTCCCCTGGAAGGCCATGTGTTGCGTGGCTTCCTCCCACAGTGAGTACATTCAGGTGGGCCTATGCACAAAATCCAATATCTCCTTGACTAAGGGCAAGACCTGCTTACTTGCCTTCTGCTACCCATACTGATGGCACGGCTTACGGGAAAGGAAAAAGTGTGTGGTTCTAGTGGGTATCTGGTAGAGTTTGGCACAGCCTTTTGGAACAATCAAGGTCACTTGTAAAATGAGAGGAAAGTTTGGGCAGCCTTTTGGAGAGACTACCCTCGAAACATGTGTCCACTTTCACAGGTTATTGGATAGAACGAGGTGACTGCCTACATCAATTCCCCGTGGGAAGGTTTGCGGCATGCGTCCCAAAAAACCACTATTGTCCACTTTCTGTGAGTACCCAGGTGAAACTGGATTATTGCCAGCATGCCAAGTATTCTGCAGAAAGTTTCAACAGGAGCGACGCACTACATTCTGTTGTTGGCCGACAAGACGGTATTACTGCCATACCCCAACAAACAGCATAAAGTGAAATATGTACTTGCTTCTTTGTGGCCTTAAGGGCATTGGGGAGGACGTGACTTGTGCAAACTCATGGAAGTATATTTCAGGATGCGTGGTCAGAAAGGGGATAAAATCAGGAACAGGGGGTTGAAACAACAGTGAGCTGAGTGAGAAATGCAAACCAAGTAAGAATATGTCTGGTTTATTAGCAAGCCAACAACACATACATTGTGTCCAGTCCGTACCCTTTCCAAGGCCTGAACGGCCATACATACCTAGGTTGGCAACGTAGTTAGTGTTATGGGGATTGTGCTGTCGACATGGCTGCATGGAGACTGGCTGTAAATTTACTCGAGTGAACAGGTCGGTAGATGCTCGGGCAGAGAGATGTTCTGCAACTGATGCTGAGTGAAACAGCCATGAACTCTGGTCCGCAGCCAGTATTTATACTCTGCACTTAGGACCAGTCAGCGGGGTGCAGAGAGAGGCGGAAAGAGAAGCTGAGGTTGTCAGTGGTGGCCTTGAGGGCAGCCATTAACCCACTGCAGCCAGTAGCAGGAGGATGGTAAGCCGGCACATGCAGAGTGCATGGCGGTGGTGTTCTACTGACAGTCGACTTACATTTGGCGACAGCAGACCTGCCCAACCTACCCTGACATCAAAGGAACCTGAGGTGTGTATGGCCTAATGGTTCTTGCTTGGTGAGGCTGCAGCTGAGGTTAGAGTGAGCAATTGACATTGCCTGTGGTGTGTCACGGGATTCTTCTAATTTAGTAGATAGCATAATGAATCATGATCAGTTATCAGGATAAAGTGTCTGCCATAAAGGTAGAGTTGAAAAAGTTAAATTATCTTCACCACAGCCAGAAGCTCTTTTGGTATCACATAGTAATTTCTCTCTGGCTTGTCCAATACCTAGAGATGATGGAAAATAGTTTTAACTATGTAGGTGCTATAAAATGCTACAGGCATGCTTTCTAGCTACAAATAGCTGTTACCTCCACAATCTATGAATTTACATGAAAACACAATTTTATAATAGTTTAACTGCTTATTATGGTTAATTTTCTGTAAAACTGGACATCAGACACCGTGTTTTATTATGTATAAAAATGTAAAAACCAAACAATAAAGTAAAAGTAAAACGTTAGCATGTGTATCTAGCTAGCGAAATATCTAGGGTACACACCCATTCCATAATTTTTTTTCAAGTACACAGTTCAAAAATATAATAATCAACAAACAAAATGGTTACTGTTAAGATAGCGGGATTTATTACAAGGCCTTGACAGCCATAGAATACACGCGGCCAGAGAATATTTGTGAGCAATTCTGAACGTAAATTAGGGCATGAGTTAAGATGAAATTTTATCACTGTTATATGTGACAAAACTACGATACAATTGCTGGTGTATTCACACTATTGTTGTTTATCTAAAAATTAAAAGTTTTAGAACAGAAAATTATGAAAATGTACTTGTTATGTTGGCAAACATGTAAACAAATTGCAGTTATACCGATGCTTGTTTACATACAAATTACGGAATTGGAGTTGAAATTTGGTTCCTCGGAATAATGCAGACCTACTTTACCCAAGTTTGTTTTCTGCAAAATACGGCTCGTGGAAAGAATTGCATTTCTTTCTGAAGCAATAGCGGCAGCTATCCTCGCTAACTGTGCATGTGCAAGTACAGAACATGGATGTAAACAAACTAGAATGAGCTGTATCTATGAAATTAGATACAAAACGAAAGTAACTATCAAGGACATTTTTCGTTCACACAGGATAAGTGCAATTTGTGAATTCATGTGCAGAAATAATTATAATGAAGGATAGTGTGAATTTTGTGATATTTTCTTGTCAAAGATGCCGAAACCGGCAGTGCGTACAGCAACGGGCAGCCGAGTTCAAAAGTGACGGTCTTTATGCTTTTGATTCTCAAACTCTAATGTGCCATTTGTGTAACTGCATAGATTCGTATGAAAAGAAAGACTCAAAAACATATTAACCTTTCAAACAAACGAAAAGGTGCTGATTCACATGCTCAAGTTCAAACGTCTTTGCTCGCTTTAGTTGCTCAAAAAGAAGAAAATTGGCAGTTGATGATCGTGCTATTAAAACAACTTAAGCTTTTGCAAAAGCCAACATTCCGTTTAAAGCTAGATGATCCTAGTTTAAGAGGCTGGATGGCTGAATTTATTGAAGGTAAGTGTAATTTCCAAATTTATATATTTAACTACAACTTGGCATGTAGGGCTACTATGGTTTTTGAACAAGACCTAGTTCATGTAATACTTACCTTAGAAAATAAAAATGCTTGACATTACTGTCTTAGTATTACTCAAATTATGGTTTTATGTGCTGGAGACTTACCTTGTGTGAAATCTCTCAGAGAGAAATATGTTCCTGTGGCAGTACAGGCACACTTTGATGCAGTAAAGGAACTTCTTCAGCAGAAAAATATTGTTATACTTTGTGATGAGATGACAGATACCAAAGGAAGATGTGTGTTTGTTGTGCTTTTTAAGATTTGTTCAGACAATTTAACAGAACCGGTTTTGAAGGTAACTGCAGTAAACATTCTGGAGAAAGCAGATGCAACGACATGCTCTCAGGCTATAAATGATTGTGTTAATAAATACGGTGTCAATTTCAAAAACATTCAAGCAATTGTTACAGACTCAGCACGTTACTTGACCAAATGTGTGACGACAGTGCAGGTCCTTTTTGGAGAGCATGTGGTCCATGTTCAGTGCTGGGTCCACAAACTGACTTAGTAGGTCACATCTTTTGCATTGAACTGACTGAAGTAAATGAGGCTGTGGTAAAAGTTAAAACCACATTTTTGAATATACAAAAAAGAAAGCATCATTATGTGCAGTATCTAGCTGAACACACAACTAAAGCAATAAATCTGTTCCCAATACCGGTGAACACCGGATGGAACTCGTGGTTCAGAGCAGTGTTTTATTTGTCAGAATACTTTGTTGACATTGTTAATTTCTTCAAGCTCAATGAAATGAAGGCCATCAACAACAGTGGTATTAACTACCTAGCTTGTCTTTCAGAAAAAGATGTGAACGTGGTTCTTGCTCAGTGCGCATTTGTAAAAACCCATGCAGCTGATGTTGTAGACCTTCTCACAAAACTTGAAGGCTCTCGGTACCCCACAGCACACATGCTATATGGCTGGCTAAACAATTTGTTGAAAGGCTTTGATGGTACATCAAAACGTATATTTGATTCCCAGTTTGAAACTCTGATTTCATCAGACTCATCTCTCACCACCACTGAAAAAGCACTTGTGAAACAGAAATGCCAAAAAGAATCAACTCTTGCAATGACCAAACTGCAAAGTTTGATGAATGGTGATCCAAGTGTGCACATTTTTAAGGCAACGAACAAGCTTTTTATTTCAAAAAAAATTTTATTGAATGAAACTAAAAATGTTGTGCCTGTTTTTGATCAAATTCCTGTATTCAATGGAATGGATAAATCTGTTCGATACAAGGGCTATGAATTTCTTAAAGAAGCTGTTCAAGATGTGGTCAGGGAAGAAAAAGAACCAGATGTAGCAAAATTACCGGTGGTTTTGGGAGAATTTACTTCAGCAGCACTGAAGGCTATATGGTTGCCTTCCAACCATGTCGACAATGAGCTCCTTCTTAGCCACTACAATTTAGTAGTTGCTGACAGAAGGCTAAATTTGAAAGAAGATAATATAGAAACATTTACCATGCTTTCGTTTGATGACTAACTGTTGACTTTTTACAAGCAGCTGAAATAACATGTTTAAGTAAATTAGTTACATAATATGTAGATATGTATTACCTTACTGATTTTTCCTGTGAAGGTACACATGCTGTTTGTTAGCAGTTTTTATAGGTATTCTTTACAGTTATAATTTTGCATTTTTAATGGTGCTTGTAGTGTAGCGAAAATGTTTATCGTTTCAAAAATGAATTTTCAATGCATAAAAGGTTGTATGCTGCATAAAAAAATTACACCTATTTTCTAGGTAAATAATAACTATTTTTGAGAAAAATAACACCGCTTTTCAAGAAAACACCACCTGTTTTTTCAGGTCTCTATTTATGACATGATACCACACACTACCTGTCAAAAAATTAAATTCTTATATGACTATATTATTTGTTTACATAACCTACATGTACAATATGTAAATTTTTTTTTTCCCTATTGCTTTAACTCTGAATATCGGTTATCTGCGAACCTTTAGCCAGTCATTATCTCGGAAAATTGGGAGTTTACTGTATTCCAGTTGTATCTCCCTTCGCTTCTGAATCTGAGGTAACACTACCCTGAAGGTAACACTACCTCGATTCCTACATCACTGGCAGCAGTATCCAAAATGAACTCGCCTTCACTACTCGAGAAGCCCAGGACTGGAAAAGAACCAGGATTTCTTTTAGTTTATTAAAAGACCACTTTAGATTCAGTGGTTCAGTGAAACTTTTTGCCTCTGTCAATTCATGCAGTTGCTTAGTTACAGTCACTCCTGTGTCAATGACCATCTGGCAGGAAATTTCATTCAGGCTCCCCTCTACCGTTATGGCATCTGAGTCTTTTTTTACCGAACACACCTGCAAGAACATTGTGGCCGTCCCTCCAGCAATCATCAAACTTTGCTCCTCGCTGCCTGCTTTCCATTTGCTGCTGCTGCTGTTGAGGGCGTTTATCTCTCAGGTGCCTCAACTGTCCACATGACTAGTATTCATGCCTTTTGGGTGGGAGACATTGAGGCTTTGCATCACGGACCCGTCCATTCTTTCACTCACACTGTCCACTTTTTCACTCACTCTTTCACTCACATTGTCCACTCTTTCACTCACACTGTCCACTCTTTCACTCACACTGTCCACTCTTTCACTCACACTGTCCACTTTTTCACTCACTCTTTCACTCACACTGTCCACTCTTTCACTCACGCTGTCCGTTCTTTCACTCACGCTGTCCGTTCTTTCACTCACTGTCCGATCTTTCACTCAAATTGTCAATTTTCTTGTCCACACGTTCTATTTCATTATTCACTAACTTGATAATTCTTTCTATTGTTCTGTCTACATATTTGTTCACACTGTTTATTTTCTAGAGGTGTGCGAAGACAATTTTTTTCACTTCGAATCAAAGTTGATGACTTCAATTATTTTTTATTTTTATTTTTTTTATTCTTAGAAAATTTTACAAATATATAAAATGAATTACTATTTCAAAATGCATACAAAAATATGCTGATGTGATAATTATGTAGTCAGAAATATTTGTAAAAGCTAAAACAACATTTTTAGACTGTTTCCCCTGGGAAGGCCCTGATTCTTCATAACTGACCAAAAATTAATATAGTACATAACTACTAGTATCATAATACATGTAACTTACTTCCTGCTGTAGACAACACATGCTTGCAATTTATGCACATGCACATCTGTGCTTAGTTCCAAGTGAATAAAAAGTGTACAGTATTTGCAGGTTTCACAATCTGAGCACCTGGGCGTTAAACCTTGTACACCACCTTGAGGAGGTTGAGTGTAAGGTACTGAAGTTGTAAAATAAACGTGGATAGATGAGCGTAAGAGATTTTTTATTTTCAATAAGTTTAATATGTATTTTGGACGTGGTTATTATAAATGGCATGGTCACGAATGGTGATAATTTAGTAAAAAATAAATAGGTCATGACATTATGCAGTTTTTTGATTCTAAATAAACAATTACAAAATAAGGGATATTAAGTCATTCTGATATGTATTTTATAAATTTACACACACTTAGTTAAAACACTTGAAATCTATTTAGTTATAGGAAATTTAATAAAAATATTTTTACAAATTAGTAGGGATGGGTTGAATAACCAAAAATGTTGATTCCGGTTCCGGTGCCGATTCTACAATTTAAATATCGGTTCCAGTATTCGGTTCTATGCATTTTGAATACTTGCCTTTTGCTTGCAACTTTATTAAACTAATGCTGGTAAAATTCATTAAATGTTTTATTTAACCGTTATATGGAAGAATTGAACAATAACAAAGTGTGAAGATAAATTTTAATGTATACAGATAAACTTGTATTCAATTTATTTAAGGTTAGTAAATATGTAAAAATTATTCTTTTTTTCATTAATATGTGGTGATTGTGATATGTTTGGAAAATACTTTAATTAAATAACTCATGGCCCTCAAACCAAAACATTGTGGCGTGCTATATGATAAGGGTAACCTACAAAAGTTCGTTAAAAGAAGGTCAACAGCTGTGGTGGGCAGCTGGATTTCTTATCTTTTTTTGGTTCTTTTATGTTGTCTGGGTGGCCCTTTTTTTTGCGTCTTTTACACAGTGACTCCCTGGTTTTTTCTTACTGTGCTGGAATGTGACACCTCGAAAAAAAAACGTCTCTTCTTCCTCTTACTCACAGCCCGCCGCCATCCTACCGAACAAAGAAGGTCAACACCTTTAGGTGCTGAAGTTGCAGAGATTACATGCCATGTGAACAAATGGTGCGATGTGCCCAAGTTGTAAGATGTTTGTTTGCCAGTAATATCCAGAACAGTGTGATGTACTAATAGCAAGTAGAGCTGGACCGATGCCGTTTCCGATCATGATGATCGGCCGATTATGGTGTTTTTGCTGTTGGTTACGATTGGTTTCTTGTCTGCCGATCTTTTTCGCTTATTATTGCTTGTTTACATAACCTATTTCATGTTTTAACACAAAATTAACTGTATTGAAAAACCACATACACACAAAGTTTTTGGATGGCAAAAAGTTAATTTTTTTCCTTGTGTTACACTAGCATTTAGTTGATAAAACTTTGGGCCCGAAAACTTTTGAATGCAAACATGGTACCGTAAATAATAATGCGCTAATACCATAAATATATTTTTGTGGCTGTACATGGTGAGGAATTAGCGTAGTAAAATATAAATTATTTCTTGTCACAGAATACAACCACCAATCCATCAGACTTATGAAAATGTAATATTTATTTCACTTTGTATTGTAAACAATGATGCCATATTTGATTGGTGGTGAAAATTCGAAGCACTGGCACCCAGTAGCAAAATTTATCAAAAACGTAGCCAGCTTTGTGCACAACTTCGTGGAATTCAATAAAAGAAATCATTTTCAAAGGTTAGTATGTACACGTTTTACAACATAAAGTATAAATTCACGTCATACTTTAATTTACTACTCCAGGGTGTTGGCCACAGAAAAATGTGTTATTTTATATTTGAACCATATATTGTTCAACTTGTCGGCATTGTCTGCGACAACCTTATCCTCAGATAAAATATTTTTAGACTGCATAGTTTTTGCAAAATGACACGTCAAAGTCAAAATTTTACTTATTTTGTGATGTACACATAATGAAAACCATCTTACATACAGAAATAAGATAATTCACAATGAAAGAAGATGCCAAGAGCTACTTCAAGAGATCTGTAAAATTGTACAAGGAGATCTTTTTTCAATTTTAAAAAATTGCTGAAAATAAAGAAATTCTTACATATTTTTTATTTTTGGCTGCCCCTAAATTTTTAGAAAATAACTTGCTGAACATACCTTAAATTGAATTAAGACAAGATCTTTCAGGTACCCTTTTTAAATTTTCTGAAAATATTTTGGTTTATTTTATTTGTATATCACAAAAACAG
The DNA here is from genome assembly GCA_002778355.1 of Clitarchus hookeri. Taxonomy (NCBI): domain Eukaryota; kingdom Metazoa; phylum Arthropoda; class Insecta; order Phasmatodea; family Phasmatidae; genus Clitarchus; species Clitarchus hookeri. The sequence goes on from NQII01004138.1 coordinate 139,542, forward strand.
TAAAATTTTGACTTTGGCATATCACTTTGCAAAAATGGTGCAGTCTAAAAATATTTCATCGGAGGATAAGGTAGTGACCAACAATGCCTACATGTTGAACAATATATGGCTCAAATATAAAATAACACATTTTTCTGTGAGCAATGCCCTTAAGCAACACGTAAATGGCCACTGCACTGAATGTGGATGATAAAGCCAATGTATAAGTTGCAGTTACTTTGATTGTGTAACAATATGAGCATAGTCATAAATTGATTCTATCGATTGTATAACAAACACTGCGATTGTCAACACTGGTATGGTACTTCCCCTTGCTTGCTTGCTTGCTTGCTTGCCGGCATCAGCAATCAGAAAGCGTAGTTATAATTGAATGAGTTTGAAAGTTTATTTTATGATTTAAATTAAATTTAAATATGCATGCATGCTTGTTGGCATCGGAAATCAGAAAGCGTAGTTGTAATTGAATGAGTTTGAAAGTTAACACGTACTGAACATGACATTTATTTAGACACGACTTCGCCTCATCTTCACATGTGATCACGTCACCCCAAGCAGGGTTTGAACCCTGAACGACTTGCTACCAGAGCCTACCAGCATGCCCCTAGGCAAGGGGCTTCCACGGACACGTCAGCCAAGCTCTTTTGCCTTTATGTCAGATGTCACGCTACGCCTGAGCTTGCGCATCCGATGCAACCTTGCATAGCAGGGAAGCCTGCTTCCGCCACAGCCCGAAAGATGGCACCAGAGTATGGCTCCGCCTACAGAGGGAGAGCTATCCCCGCTACTCCCAAGAACAGGTGGATATATGTTCCTGCACAGCCGCAGAATGGCAGTTTATTCTCTGCAGAGCTCTCTCCACCACCTCGTGTGCTGGAGCGTTCTGTAGACACCGACGTCCTCGCGTAGGACCATCACTACCTACCAGACATCTTTGAGACCTTCACCAGCAACCCCCGAAGAAGTCTTCTTCCCCTTTAACATTCACTACCCTTCTGGTAGCGATACCCGAGTTCCTTCGGGATAACAGCATCATGTTAGTTAGGTTCAGTTAGTATTATAGATACCTAGCCACATTTGCTCTTGTCTAGTTTTGACCCAGGTCCCCTTCACCTGGTATTATCGTAGTCTACTTCTGTTACAGTTTCTTGTTGGTTAGGAGTTAGTACGGGCCACTGTTTCTATTCCTCACAGGAATAAACACATCTTTCTATCTATCTTCCGAGTACTTATTTCTAGGGTGACTGTGACTTTAACCCCAGTAGACGTCAGTCCACCAGGGAAAAGCAGGAGACAGCGTCATTACAACCCATGTGCCGAACCTAGAGCAGGATTGTGGGCTCCCTTAACCGGGTGCACGTATGTTTCAAACGGACCCATTAGACGGCCACCCATACTGTGGAGCAGGTACGCCAAGGTACCTGGAGCACATATATGGTAGAGCCACCACCACTAGGAATTCAATCCACAAGGCTGCTAGTCAGCCAGCCCAGCCAATTCACTCCATCCACCGCGCTGCCATTGACGCCACAAGGAGTGATAAGACTGGTTCTGGAGGTCTGACCTTTTGTCCACACCCACGTTGCTGTCAGACATCCAGTATAACCCACCACTCTAACCACCGCGCTGTTTGTCGCCAGTTGGAGTAATCAGGTACGACTCTGGTTGGTTTGGCCACGACTGTTTTTACACCTAGCTAAGGATCCTCGTCACCTGCTCTTCCTTAGCGTGGCCTACTTTAGTACCTTCCTTTATGCCATACACCCATAGGAGTGGTGCAAAGTGGTGAGCTATGAAGGCAGCTACTGCCTCCGAATCCAACTTTAGCTGTAACCCAGCGCCAACTGCCCTCTGCAGTCTAACCCCCTGGGAACGAGCTCAAGCTATCCAACAAATGAAGAGGCCTCACCTCTCAGTCCCTCCACTACGCTCCCTATTTCAGCCACCCTGCAAGACCGCGCCAGCAAGCCTCATCAAGTCGTGGCCCACTTCCGCCAGGGACGTCACGTACCACTTAGTATATTGAACCCGTGGTTCCAACCCAGCAGAGCCAGCAGCCCCTTGCGGGCTCCCCCCAGTATTGCCAGCCGTAGCACCACCTTCGCCCAAGGACTGGACATGAGTTCCAGCCGACACCTGCAGCAACAGCGGCCGAGTCAGGAGCTACCCCTGGCTACACCCACTCCAGGTAAACCAGTGGCTGTGTGTAAACCAGTGTTGTGGAGAACAGTTAATCCCACACCATACTTTGTATCGTGCCGCCAAGCCATGCGCCCCAGTTTATATTCCTGCCGGGGTCCAGTTGGCAGCCTGTAAAGTCGAACCCAATAGATAGCCCGTGTCTGTGACCGGCACAGTAAAACTTTGCCCAACCGTGACGTCGACGTAAGTTTCCCTGATGTCATGCGTCATAGTTTATTTTATAATTTAAATTAAATTTATATATGCTTCCTACAAACAAATATGCAGAATTTTTTTTGTGCCATTTTTAAAATTTTTATTTACATACTTTAAGATTTATTGAATGCAGAATGTTTTAATGTGTTGGATAGTTGTGTTTTTGCTTCAGTAAACATATCAACATTAAATATAAAAGGATTGGGGGATTATATGGAACTGTAAATAATTATAAATTTTTTGTATAAATAGTAAACATTTGGCTAATTTGTTTATAGGCCTTTTACCTGACACTTTTTAGTCATTCGGGACTTATTCAATGATAAAAATCACTGATCAGCCAAAAAAATCGGCAGGATCTGCAACAAATGTTTGGCATCGGCAGAATCGGCAAAAGTGGGGATCGGACCAGCTCTAATAGCAAGTATCTTTGAACTCTCAGATGTATCAATTTTAAGTTTTGTACAATTATATTACAGCACTTTACATTAGTTGCCATGGAAAATAAATATAGTGTATTGTATTCCATCTGGAACAACTGCAGTCATTTTGCTGGAACCATAACATTGGTGCCATCTTGTAAAGTACATCAGCAAAAGACACTCCAGTGATACTACAGGATACAGTGACAGACATCAGACCGTACTCACCTTTTCTTATTCCTGACTGCTCTCACTCATGACAGCCAAGCTCCTAAAATGTCATGTAACATGTGTCTGTCACGGTTCCAAGGAAATTCAGCCCGCGAACCAAGCTAGCAGAAACCTACCTCATCAGAAGTGTGCCTGCTGAAGCCTTTATTCATCGTTGTGAGGATTTTAGTTGCAAAGCTTTGTAGCCTCAAAGCTTGCAAGAACGCTAGGCACATAGGCACTGGGTGTACATGATAAATAAAGTTAAAAAGTTTACTATCCACCTAGTGAGTCACTGAACAAGGGATTGGTTAATTACATTTGTTTGCTTTACGACATCCCTGTTTTTATTACTCTAAAACATACATTTGCCAGTCAAGACTTCACAGGAATAATGTTACCTCATCAGCCCAAGGCAGGTCTTAAATGGTTCACAGATTTGTCACAGTGCTGATGGTGACCACTAACATAATAGGTACACTGTAATTGTTTGATACTGTACGTTTTACATAAAATCAACTTGTGGATTTTATCTTTACTCTTTAAATTTTGTCATGTAAATTATGTTTTTTCAGGTAAATGTGCATATTTTTTGTGGGCTGGAAAAAAAAATGTATCCAATTAATTTTTTGTACCATTTTGTGCTGTTATAATAGGTATTTTTACAGTTAAAGTATTATTTTTAATTTACGAGACTGTTAATTTTTCAATATTTCAATTGGGCTTGTGGTACTGTAACAGAGTTGTAAGCTGCGCCTCCAGCCACCATCTGGCTCTGATTTGCCAGCGTTCAACCCATTCCTCCCACCGGCAGCTATCACACAAGTGATGCTTATCGCCAATCCTAACAAGGTAGGTGTTAGAAATTGAAGCATATTATATGTAGTTAAATTCTTTGATAGTTTTTTTTTTAAATTATTAAATCAATAATATTCTTCTAGTAGTGCATAAATAAAAGCCACAGCAACATCAAAAAAATTTGTCCCATAGGAAATTTGTACATATTGTTTGTAATTTTTATGCAAACTGTTACCCATTGGCGGCTAGTTACTCAAAATTCAAAAGTAACTCTAAAAGGTAGTATTCAGCATAATTGTTTTGGTTAATGGTTCAATACAAAAGATTTGGTTATCATGTGTTAGTTGATGGCTCAGTGAATGTTGTTAAGGACTATTGAATATAATTAAATTATTCAATAGTCAATGCATAATAATTTGCTTTTAAAACAAGAATTACTGTATTTTTAAATCAACTTCTAACAGATGTTAAGGAGTACTGAACATGACTCTGTTTCCAGCATAGCGTAGATGGACTGCACTTAATGTTGGTTTTGTTGGCATAGTAGGTGGCAACTATAGTTTTAATAATATCCTTTATTTGTAATTTTATTTGATTCAGACTCTGTGGCTTGTACTTTTTCAGTATATTCAATAATATACTGTTAATTGTTACAAATTAAAATTTTCTGTGTCATTATCATTTAAAGTTAGTGAAAACTACATTGAAAGCAGTTAAAAGAAAATTTTAATGTAAGGTAATGGCTTATGTAACTGTACAAAAACAAATTGAACAATTTTTGATGTGCTTACTAAAAGTAAACAGTAGAGTAAAACCTATTATCTGGAAATCATGAGGCTAAAATAGACCAAAACAGTGACACACAAATTACATTATTTAGTGTACATTTTTTTTTTTAAATTAATCATATAAACATTTACTATGTGTAAACACCAACAGTTTTAATTTAAAGTGCTAAAGTACATAGGTACAATGGAATTAAATAACTTTTTCTGTTTCAAATTTTAGTAATACATAGTTATTTACAGCATGGTTGATAAGACGGTTACAATGGACTGAAGTCCACTGCCAAAAATAAGTAAAAAAAAGTGGCCCAGGACTCGGAGAATTTCATGTGGCACTCTCAGTGGGCCTGTGTTGCTTATGAAGATCTTTTCTTTAAGGGTTTTCAGCAGTAAAGGCTCTCAAAATTGTTTTTTTTTACACGCACACACACACACACACACACTCGTGCATGCACATGGATATGTAAAACATGTTACAACTGACTAAGATCACACTCACAGCGTGTCTGTGTGTGCCCATATAAGTAGGAATAGAATTATTTTTTTGAAATGGCAGAAAGTGGTATTTAATTTTTTTTTCTTTTTTCCAGTATTTTCATGTAACTAATGTTTTCATCTTTATTATCTTCTAAACATATTTGTAAGCTTTCATAAAAATTAATTCATTAAGGATTATTCTATAACAACGGTTTTAACAGACAAAAGAGTCATTATTTATACATGTCCTTAGTCATGTAGGTATGGTACATTTGTTATAGTTTACAAACAGTGCACATCATAGTAAAAATGGTGTACAAAACATGATACTGTAATCTGCCTTCCTGAATAATATAACACAATATTAAAAGGTTTCTTGGTAGAGTCTTTACCTTGTAACGTAGTGCGTTTGCCTCTGAAAACATATAGACTTTTTAAATTTATTTTTTTAAACTTTTCCAGTGCACTTAATGTAGCCATGGATGCTCTCACACCTGATCTCAGCTTTCCTTACATTGCTTTCTCAAAGGCACATTATGGCATATCTAGTTGAGATTACATGACAAAATATTGCACATTAAAAATATTAATCAAATTTTTTTGGCAATAGTAGACAGTTAGATTTATGTTTATATGCCAAAATAAAATAGCCTGCAAAAATACATATTAAAGAAAATTTTCGGAAAATTATTTTTTTTGTCTACAAAAATGTGTGGTCGGCTTATTCCCAAGTCCTATATTCCAGGGCGTCTAGTTTTGAGTACTTTGATGCATGATGCTTCCTACTCATTATTATCGACTCTGCATCGTCACGTGCCCCCGAGGGAATCTAACCCCGACTGGTCGCCTCCAAGGCCAGCACTCACGTAATGATAGGAAGTCACGTTGTCGCCCCCGCCACTTGTAAACCAGCTGAGAAGCAGCCGTGGGCATGCAAGAGTTTTCCCCTAAGCGAGTGGTGGGTACCATCCGCAACCACACCCAAACCTCCCTGCCGCCACCCCGCCAAGAGACGGCAGCAGCCAGCAGGGGTGCCGCCCGGCCCCAACCCGAAGGGGTGGCGGCTGAAGATATAGAAAGCGAACGAGGCACGCAGAAACCCTCCAGTCAAGGGGAATACAATGCTGTGTTCCTGGCAGAAACGCCAGTTGTACACGTAGCTCGCCTCAGCACAAGTCATGCTCAGGCTCTCTGCCGCACAGCCTTAGTACTCCTAAGGACTCTCCAAGACCTACCAGTCTTCTACCAGTTCTTCAGCCGACGACACCTTCCCCACCGCAGCAGCTGAAGAGTCGTCGCTACCCTCTGACACTTGCCATCAAGAGTCACCACACCCGACACGTACACCACACGTGGCGCCCCGTGTCCCTTCAGGACTATAAGCCACAATTAGGAACCAGTTGTTTTCACAACTACTTAATTGTCAAGCTCTCGTCCGCTCTTCAAGCCAGGCTCCTCAAGCCGACAGGCACCTTCACCGGTGTTTCTCTTGTACAAAGTCTGTTGAACACCTGGTGTGTGTAGAGGTAGGAGGTAATACGGGTCACCGTGTTTCTATTGTCAAGAAAATAAAGCACGTAGTCGAGCTAAGTTCTGTCTTTCCTTGCTCTGTAGTGAACATGTGCCTTTTCCCCAATCTGGTATGTGTCAACCTTGAAGGGAACGGTAGGGGGACAGCGAGTTGGCAACAGTTTCTGACGTAGAGTAGGACTGCGGGCAGCCCCTAACCATGAATGCACATACGTCACACACAGAACAAGTTCGACGGCCACCCATACTGTGGACCCAGTACTTAAAGGTACCTGGTGCGCAAGTACAGTAGAGCCCCAACCACTACAAAGACACACGACGAAGCATATGGGCCAACTAAGTCAGCTAACCCATTACCTCCAGAGCGTATAAAATCGCCAGAGTTGGTGCCAGGCCTGACGAGGCTTGACCCAGGTACTTCTTGAGTACACTTTAAACTGGGGGTTTGTTGCTGCCGCAATCTGTAGGATGAACATTAGCACCTTTCCTGCCCATGACGTTCGCTCACCAACGAGGGAGCAGGAGGAACGCCCGGAGGACAGTCGCTATCCTTGCATCTTGTCACCCCCTAAGTAATCAAGCTACACCAGTCCACAAACTGCAAGTCCCCACGGGAGAGAGCACAAGTCGCCCGGTAATTAGTGGAGCCTCACTCCACTACTTTCCTTGCCAACCTATTTGGCGTCCTGGTTAGGGTTCCTGGAGCTGCAGCTGTTTGCTCCAGCCGGAGCCGCAGTCTTCCAGCCAGGATCAGCGTCTGCCGAAAGGGAGCGACACCAGTGATAAACTACCTCAAACCCGTGTGTCTAACTCCCGGAGGAATCATCTCACCTCACAGATTTTGTACCAAGTAGGCGCCTGACACATCCTACATTTTATAATGGATTAGTGCGAGGCTGACGGGTCATACTACAGACGCCTCCGCAGTAGAGGACACCCCCAACCTGCGCAACTGACCTGGTGCAGAATTAAAAACACCTTGCTCTTTGACGTAACGTCCCTCTCCTTAAGCCGTCAAGCGTCAACTTATTTTGTAGTAGTCCTATATTCTGAAAAAGAATACTTTAAATTTGGATCTAAGAATTCCTATGTTTGAGCAAGTGTGTCTTATATTTGTGTGTGTATTATATTCAAGTAAGTAGTATTTATGAGGACAGGAATTCAAGTACGGTACTCACAATCTAGTTCTTGTCAACAGGCGCACAACATGCAAAGAACGACAAATTTTTCTCGCGGTTGCATGATTGCTACGTTTTGCTGGCCAGGCCAGCTTCTTCAGGCGGCGAGTGGTAGGACACTGCAATGTGATGAAGGGGTGCTATTGGTAGTAAACCTAGCGGCCAGGTGGCAAACTAGGGTGCGGCGGGAAAGTTGAAAATTTGCCGATATAGCTGATGAGTATGGTTTGGAGTTGTGATTATCTTATTTTGAGGCAATGGGGCTGCCTGGATTTTCTTATAAATTGATGAGCTAATTCCCAGCGTCATAGTACTGAGCTATTGCTTGAAGGTGGTAGGGCTCTCACAACTCTGGCACTGTAGCAGGAATCAAAATCTTTGTTGTGTGATGCTGAATGTGCTGCAACTGGTTTGTCTTGTAGATTGTGGATGTGACCAGCTATGGCTTGTTTGGTGTGTGCTCTGTGGCCATTCATTCTCTGCCTGAGTGTGTTGATGGTGAGGTCAATATATTCTGCACTACAGTGTTGGCACTGTAGCTGATAGATCAGATTTTCTGTTGCACAGTTATAGTTGCCTTGGATGGGATATGTATGGCGAACTGGAGTGAGGGGAAATTCAAAATGTGGCGGAGGAGGTATCTTATGTTTAAGACAGGTGTCTGTCTGGATTTGGTGTTGTACTGGTGGCCAAGTTCCCTGCATCGCAGTTCTGCACTATTATTAGAAGGAGGTAGGATCCTCACCACTCTGGTTGTGTAACAGGAGTCAAAATTCTGGTTGTGAGGTGCTGCTACTGGCTTCTCCTGCAAATGTAAATTTACCCCAGCTATTGGTTTTTTTGTGTACACTCTGTGGCCATTCATTCCCTGTCTGAGAATGTACTCTGCGTTGCAGTGTACACACTGTAGTTGGTAGATAAGATTTTCTGTTGCACTGTTGTAGCTGCCCTGGATAGGATAAGTCTGATTGATGAGACTGCTGTTGAAGGAAGCGGAATACTGGTGTATAGATATAGCACAAGAGCTACAAGGTAGGCTATTGCAAGGATAAGACTCCCTTGGGGTGGTGATAATACTGACTATGGGAATTGGGGTGCAATTTGGGGTGCACCAGTTTGTTTCGAAGGTTGGGTCATTTGAAAACCATTCTGGAGAACAAGTTTTGAGTGAGTGGTGATGTCAGAATTTTGTGTCCACAGTTTGCAAGGAATTACTCAACAGTACTTGTAAAGCAATAAGTTGTACAGTAAATAACTTATTTCCTTAGCTCTCTTTGGCAGAAAGCCAGTTAATTTACAGACAGGGGCAGTGGAAGGTGGTTTGGTATTAGAAATCAAGAGTCAAAATTAAAAAAAGAGGAAGAAAATATGTATTTTAAAATAAAGTTAACACTAGCAAATATCACAATATCACAGAAAAATTCTTACAAACTTATTGTGGCTTTCTCAAAACTTACATAATACATACACATTTTTTTAAATTCTTACATCATAACTGATATCGGTTATAAACAAATTTGGATCATAGAAATTCCAGAAATACTGCACCATGCTACGAGGAGCACGTTTGAAAATAATACTCAAATTAGTTTTTATGTGTGGTACTAACTTAACAACAAAATTTGTCATTATAGTGCGGGTTTGTTATTTCTTCTGAGAAACTGAGCCTTATGGCAGATTATTTTGGGGTCATGTAACCTCCCCTGACCCACTGGTTCCGCCGCCCATGTTTGCAGGTGTATTTTATTTTTAGTTTTGTAATTTGAGCATTTTGGGTATTTTAATTCATTTATTGTTTATTTACATCTTGTGTATAAACTGTGCAGCAGGAGAACATAATTTTGTAATATTTAACCGAAACAAAACGACGTGTCTTTTGAATGTGTTTAAGCATGCCGTTTTTTTTAGTAAATGTTATTTAATATAATTTTTATGTCATTCAACAATTATTTATCACATTTTATTGAAAGGTGTTCTTCACTATGACTGCCTGTGAAGGCAAAAGCACTGTACTTGCCCACACTGAGTGCTTCGACCCAGTGACGACAAATCATTGGCGGTGCCAGTGGCGTTTCTCAGAGGGTCCGTTGGTACTTGTTCTAAATTTGGTTAAATTCGTAACACATACCTGAATTTTCGTTTTTCATTTGGTGGCAGGGCAGACATTTGCCATCATATATAGGCCTACGACGAAGTTTCAAATTCCCTTAAAAACTCGGGAAAATTATAAAATATCTGTGGGAAAATTGGGAATTTTTAGATCATATCTTTGTATACACCCTGACATTGGCAGGACAAACTCATGACAATAGTCATGTCGTATGTGGAATCATTCTGCGGCGGGTAGAGTCGGAAGAGTCAATAGGTATTGGCTACTGCTGGCGGCCTATTCAAGTGGTGTCTTTTTTTTAGATATGGCATACATCCAGTATAACGCTTAAAATGCAGCAACCAAAAAAAGTGCAACAAATTAATTTTACTTGTGATTTCCTTTAAATATTGAACTCTGTTAACCCAAATTTTTTACAGTTCCTCAGAAACAAATCATTTTAGAAAGTTGGACACCATAAACTGTGTCCATATTGAGATATTCTTCTGTATTTGGTCAAATTGATTTTCATTACTCTTTGCTATGCTCACTAGTATAGTTCTTCCAAAGCATGTGCATTTACATTTTGATTCTGCAAGGTGCCTCTGGCTTCCAGCCTAAACTTTTATTTTAGCTAAGAAATACAACATTTCTTTGCAGTTGCAGTTATAGGGTATCTAAGGAATTTTGGTATTTTAGAGAATAGAAAATATTTTAATTTCAAAATCTTGCTGGCAAAAATTTTAATTGTGTAGTTAAATATTTTTAAATCTTTCTTCAATTAATTTTTTTTTATGGTGACGTACCTGAGAGAGATTGAGATTTGTTATACGTATCAAAAGCTTTTCTATAAGCCTGTAGCTTACAGAGGTTTCCCATACACATGATGACATAACAATAATGTTATAGACTTGAAGATAAACAAGAGTAAATTGAAGTTATCATGGCCTAGCATTGTGATAAATACAGTACTGTGTGTGCTGCTGCAATTCAGCTGTACAGTTATATCGGGTTGTGCCTGGCAGGACCCTGTGTCGTTGAAGTTCATCCTTAGCTACACAATGGAGGACGAGATGGTGACTGAGATGGGGGAGGTTGAGAGGCTGCCGCTGGATACGTGAGGTTGCGTCTTGTACGCCTCACGCCTCCGCTTTAGCTTTTCACCGCTGCAAGTTACAACTTACTCCTCGGAACCACAAGGGACTCCTGCTACCATCTTGTGTCTCAGTAGGGAAGCACAAACTTTTGTTTTCTTCGTAAGGATTGCTGAACATTTGGTTACGAAGCATGATTATGTGTTGCATTAGTACCTTGTATCTGAAGTGTTATGTGACAAACAGTTTTCTCAGAATATTAGATGGCCTTCTTTCATGCATTATGTTAATAGTGTTTCATGACTGGTATGTTTACAATCAAAAAAAATAATTTTCTCTATTTTAAATTTTATATAATTTTTATTTTTTATTTTTTTTCCCCAAAACAATCTGCTTTCTCAAAATGATAAAAGTAAATGTGTAAAGAAAAAATTCTTATAAAATAACAAGGAAATTGGCAAAAAAAACTCAGTCCCTAAAACATTTAATAATTACTGCTGAAAGTTGGGCTTTATCACCTTGTAATGAATTACATATTTTGAAGAACCTAGTCAGACAAGTAAACTAGAAAATCAGAACGTCAACATCACTGTATGTAACTGTTGAAGGTAGTTTAGTTTGGTGAATAGTGTGATCAGAAATCTTAATGTGTTCTGACTGAATAATTGTGCTTAAATGTAGGGTTGTGTGAATATTTAGTACACCAAAATAGTAATGAAAAATCTGAAAATTGATTTGCTGAAAGTTTAAGAAGAATTTTCAAGTGCAATTAATATTGCAGTGCTTATCAAATGTTCTTTCAGTTTAATATTAAAGACAATTTTGGACTGTGTCCAATGATTCCATGTTTTAAATTACATTTTGCTGCTTATGTGCCAGTGTATGTTTGACAATATATATGGGGAAAACTATGCATAGGTCTTCATTAAATGTTTATTAAGAATTCTGAGCTCCCATGAAATTATTTTTCATTTTCATTTTGTGTGAGAGAGATGTTCGCACAACCCCACTTAAATATTTGGTTTTATAATGTAAGTTCATCTCATGTGCTAAGTTTTTTTGTAAATATGTTTTTGTATTTTAAAATGTGTGAAAGTCTTTGGTATTTATAAGTGCACACAAAAATGATTTGAACCGTTCTGATTTATACATTCTCCATTTACATTCATACTTTTTTGGCATGAGAAATTTTGTTTTATTGAAAAGTTTGTTGTAAGAATCATTCATGCAAAACTGGCATTACTTCGTTGGTATAGGAATCTTGAAATCTTGCATGTGATTCAGACTTGCGCAGTTCTATTCATGATTGTGGCTCCATCTGAAATGTTTTGGAAACGTTCTCTCAAATTATGTGTGTGCTGTAGTGTCCTGCACCAAAGAGTCAGGCATCTTTCATTTCAGCTCATCCCATTCATTTTATATATATATATATATCAGTTCTACTTACATATTCAGAGAATGAAAAGCTACCTTTGATCGTTATTACTATCAAGGTTGCGATGTTGCAGTCATTGAATGTATGCAGCAGTGTGTTTCTCTTGGTTGTTTCAATTTTGGTGTTTCCATTTGTGTTATTGTATTTTACATCATGTTTCATATATTTTCATTGAGAACTAAGTTGCCATTTTGTACATTTTATGAGGGGTACACTTGGTGCTGCATTTTAAACCTCCAGCTGATCGTAGAATTGTTTTTACTCTTCTGAGAACACTTGCATTGCATTAATTTTCAACTGTTTTCTGCATCTAGTGATTTTTATTACATTGAGCTAAGAATAATAAAATGCAAACACCATATAAGATCTGTTTGCCAGTTTTGCTAATGAAATGATTACTATTTTGACTGCTTTTATTTTATTATATTTTATTCTTTGTGAAAAGTAATTTTGTTCAATTTATCGTAATAGCTGTGAAGAATGCATTCGAAAATGTAATAACATTTCTTAAAACTAATCTACTGTGTCCTAGTATATGAATAACTTGCAAAATTGATGTGAAATGTAATTTAGTTTCAGATTCCGTGAAGGTATGGTGGTGTATCAGATGAACTTTGTGAACTATGGCGGTGTGTCAGATAAACAAATAAAAAAACAGAAATTCAGGAAAATTTAATTAATTTAAGGAGAAATAAAGAATTGTTTCTATTTAGCACATGTGGGCAGCTTTGTAGTTATTAAATATATAACTACCTCTGAAGTTTGTTTATTGTGCAATAGGGCATACATGTATTATTGTGTTATCAAGTATATTAGAAATGTGCGAGTCTCAGCAATCTCGAAAAATAATGCAAGTGAAAAAATTCTTGATTTTATCTCGAGATAAATTTAGTATCTCCTAGACCTTCGAGATTTCACCTTCATTAGTGAGCATGGATGGTTTTCAATATAGTAATAATGGCTTTATGTAGATCTGTCCTGTTCCTATAATCCAAAATTATGTTATGCGCAGCAGTCTTTACCAGCTAGCCATGGAGTTGGGCTGACTCACACAGCCAATGTAGTTATTTGGAACAAGAACTGTGTAATTTGCCTAGTAAAAAGAACATTGAGCCGTTCTTTCATTGAGGCCCAATACTATCCTGCTGCGAGATAATAAACAACAGCGATATTGACAAGGGCCGTGTTGGAAGTAGGAAAAGGAAGAGTGCAAGTGTTTTGAAAGCAATCCACTAAGAGTGCTGTTCCACCGATGATGTGCTTGCTCTCAGCTACACCTGGAAAATCCATATGTAGACCTTCGGAATGAAAGCTCTAAAGGGTTGGGCTTGGGTGCATATACTTCTTGTCATAGCTCATTTGCATTAAAAAAAAAATTTTTGTAAATATGCATTTTCTTAAAAATGTTTATTGAATTTAATGAATTTGTTAATTGAAGCAAATTGCATTGACACCGGATTAACATATTCTTAACATAAAAAACACAGGATTCTTGGTTTTGTCTCGATTCTCAAGAATTTTTTATTTCCCTCTTGATATTGTCTCGAACTTGAAAAAAAGTACTTCTCGCACACCATAAAATTATATACCCTGTGGTTTGCCAAGACTTGCAAATGCATTCATGGCATGTTTGCAAATAGTTTTATGGAAAATTTTGTGTGAAATGTGTAACACATGCACAGTGCAGAAAATAATAAAGGCCAACTTTAATTTTAGATAGCAAATTCACATTGTTTGGGTATGTTCCTCTTCAACGTACAAGGTGTTGTTCATTAAATTAGACATTTATGTTTATTTGAAATTGTAATGTGAAGATTTTATTTATATTGATATATTGTATAATGTTAATTTAAATAAATGATCACATATCTTATATTAAAGTTAAAGAAAGTATCACTTCACTGTATTTGTAATCATTTTGGAATGATTTAGTTTTCCTGTGTTTCTTCGTGATACATCTTCAGTTTTTATTGATTTTAAATAAAAATAATAGAAATGCATTGGATGGGTATGATGTTCGAACATACTCTAGGTTCAGTTTGTGTATCAGGAATATTACCATAGGCTGCCAACATAACATTTTAAGAGAGTGATATATGTAGGCTGTTCATGGTAAACTGAGAACTTTTTATGTCCTATTTGCTTTTTCCTTTCAGCCGTTTTTTACCCTTTAACCACCTTTTTAAATAAATTTTGTCATGTAAGTAATAAATGCAGTGTATATAGGTATTCCACCGCACTTGAAAGTTAACATCTAAGGCTAAAAAAAAATACATTTATTGACTATTATTCCAAATGAGAGAGCTTTCAGAAGTGAATAGAGGCTGTGCATGGTTACTATACACGTCCCAAAAAATAGTGGAATATGTACAGAACAAAGCAACGCAGTTATGCATTACTATCTTCATTTAACATGTAGACTAATGTGAAATATATTGTATTTACCTGCACATCTTACACACTTTTTATTGCCATTTTTTATGTTCAAAAGTTGGGGTGCATAAGATATGCAGAGTAACTTTTTTGTGAATTTTTATGTGAAATGATTCCTTCTTTATATATGTTGAAAGCAACTATTTTTAACAAAGTGGTTGACATATGATCTGTGATAAGATAAAGAGAAGATAGAAGGAACAGAGTCATATTTGTTTTGCACCCAGTTCATGGGTGACTAGAGAGAGAGACAAGACATACACACACAGACACAAAGGAAGCAAGCTGAGCTGGAGCTAAGCAAGAAGGAGACAGGGACAAAGGAAGTAGTCTGAGCAAGAGGTAGATAGACACAGTGGCACCAGCTGGCCATTAATCTTGTTTAATTTTAGCTCCCTTCTGTAGCAGAAGACAGTGAGTACAGTTACAAATTGGTAGCTGGGGAATGAGCAGGCCCAAATTGTGCTTGGTTTGCAGTTCACACACCATTGCTTTGGAATTTGTGTACGCATATATATATTTTTTAATTCCGACAAAGAATTATTCATTAAAAAACTAACATAGGCAAATTATTTGCTGTATGCTTAAAATAATAAACTTACAGAAAACAGTCAGCCCGCTCCACAATTAGTACCATTTTTCTTTGCAAAAGCCTTTATAATTTAAAGTGTATTTTGGCATATAGCTAGCTGCTCATCTCGCCCATTTTATTCAACACAATGAACCAATAGAAAATAAATGTTAACAACGAACCCTATAAATATCCACTCCACTCTGAGCTTCTATAGTCTTCTCTCCTACTCAGTATAAAAACCCTAACAGTTGGTTCCCTCATCCCGGACCACTGACATTTTCCTTTTATCCAGTCGCACACTAATGGTTATTCATCCTTATCCCCTGCCCTCTCCCTCAAACACAAACGATGGCATACTGATGTGCCACTTTGTTTCTTCCCTCCACCGTTCATGACAAGGCTTGAAAGTGAAACATACTGTGTCTGATCGTATTCCACTACCTCTGCAATGCACAAACAAGTTGTTCCGTTGCCTGTCTGGAGGCTTGTCTGTGTACATCATATGTTACTCTACTTCCCACCAATCTCGCGCATCAACTCTTCACGTGGTCTGGAGCACAATGCTTCATGCGCTGACATCTTCTTGTGGGAACAAGCTAGGTTGAAAAGCATAAAAATCGTGAATGGTGCCATTAATTAGTGTAGGTGTGTGTCTAGATGGTGTATTTGTGTGGTTTTCAGAATGGTATGCAATGTAAATTAAAATATTTAAGTAATGAAAGTGAGGTTACGGTGCGTAGTGTTCGTTTACATAAGGCGGTCAGGGCCGCAGCAATTGTGGGGGAACTAGGACAGAATGCCCCAGGGCCCCACTTTGGTAGGGCCCTTATACACTTCCCAGTACTATTCCACTGCACTCACAGTGTCTTTTTTTTCCTTTTGCAGACTAAAAATAGGCTGTATTCACATTCGCAGGTGACTCATTGTATTACTGTTCGATAGCAGCATGAGCACTTTACAGTATCAAATTTCTGCTGATAAGGCAGAAATATAAACTGAGTTTAACCACTGCAGCAAGTCTGCATACATTATGAAATTACATTGTTTCGAGTGATTTGGTTATTGTAAAACCTTTCAGCTTTATCTTACGTGGTTTAACTAATTTATTATGTTTAATATATGTTTGGGGGTTGCTAAACTTAAAGTAAAACTAATTTACATATGTAGGATTTTTTAATTTTTCTCATATGCTACATAAAAATTAAACTGAAAACTGCATTGCTGTCATGAAACGAGTGTATCAGTCGGGAGCCACCAAGAGGCAAAAGACAGAAAAACAATTTTTTAAAAAGGAAAAAAGTAAAAGGAAAAAAAACACTTTTCAGGACTTGGGTTGGGCCCGAACAGTTACAAAGGAAGTCTGTAGCAACATATAATTAAAAATTTAGTCTTACGGGCCAGGTAATTACAAATTGGGAGTTTTAGGGTCACTTTCACAATGTCTGGTTTTGTTCTGATTAAGATCTGATTACAATGTGAAAAGGCACAACACGAAAATTATGAAAATTGATCCAGAAGTGATTTCCATTACAGTATATATTTTGTAAAAATTTATTAAATAAAAAATTGTATTGCATTGTTTTAATGAATAAAATTAAAGGCGACAGAATTAAGTCCACTCAGAATTCAGTCAATTCCGGATTTTGTGTTACCTAGACAGGGATGAAATCAACTTGGAATTGACTCGACTCTGGATTTTAAGGTACCTCATTTTTAACATGAAAATAGTACAGAAAATAAGTTAACTGTAGTTGACCCAACTCCGGATTTTCAAGAACCACTTTGCAGGCACATAATACAACTAGAATTGAGTCAATCTGGGATTGATTCAACTACTGATTTTCAGCTACCTTGTTTTACTTCGAAAATCGTACCGGAATTAAGTCAATCAGAATTGACCTGACCAGATTTTCAACAACCCATTTTCATACACAAAATTTGTACCAGAATTAAGTCAACTTGGAATCGACTTAACTCCGAAATTTTTGCATTACTATGCATTTCAAAGCCTACCAGAATTATGTCAACTTTAGTTAACCATATTCTGGATCCATTTCAATACCGCTCCTTAGTTGGGATGCAGAAATAACTCAACCCATTATTGACTCAACTCCGGGTTTTGTGGTACTCCAGTTAGAATTATTAAGACAACTCTGAGTTGATTTAACTCCAGATTTTATGGTACCTTCTTTCTGACATGTAAATATGTAGTCCCAGATAGAGTCAACAGGAATTGAGTCAACTCCGGTTTCGCAACAAACCCTTTGCAGACACCAAAAGTATACCGGAATTTTGTCAGCAGATCACTAATGGATTCTTTGTAATATTTGCTCATATAATCCAGCTTTAGATGCCGACTTGCTTTTCTCAGCTATCTTCTAAGGAGCGTGACCGTTAATTTGCCTTAGTTAAGTGTTGAAACCCTCTGCTTAAATATACATAATGCTTCTTAAATTTAATTATAGTTGATCTCAGGTTTGTTATAAATTAACATTAATTTCTTAAGACTGCATTGCATTAGCTTATTATAATTGTATATTACATTCTCCTGCGGAGGTTGCCATCAGAATTCTCAAAATATTAATGAAACAATGAACTATTCGAAGTGTTGCCTTTATTGAAAACTGATTTAACATTTGAATAAATCACTGTTTCGCATGTAGGTAGTGCCAAATTACAATACCGTTTCTGCATTAATTTTTTTAAATTTTCAGTATACACAGGTTATAAGATTTCTTTTTATCAAGCCATATAGCCGAATAATAACTTTCTAGTCTTAATTACAATGTTGTTATGCTGCAATTATGAAGATGGGAGAAAGTATTATATACACAAAACATGTTTCAGTGGCAGAAATACACAGCTTAATTTTTAATATAATTTATTCATCCAATAATTTATTATTTTCTTAAGCCTATGCGGCAGGTATGAAACTTGTGAGGTGTTCAGCCCTGGGTCGTAACAACAGAGTGAGTGGTGTCTTCTAGTTCAGGTTTCAGTGCAGTCAAGTGCAGTAATTAATTTCAGGTTGATTATGCTAGGGGCATGACAAATGTTCTCTTACTCATTTTAGCTCCCCAGCATAATAATTTTTGTTATAAACATTTTGAGTATAAATTTTTTATGCATAAAATGCCAATATTTTAATACTGATGAGAAAGGGAGCAGTTTTTATATACAACTGCACAATCCCTACATGGTATTGATTTGAAAAATTAGTATTGCTGTATTTACATTAATTTTTTTTACACTTTTATTTTAGTGGTTTGTAACTCCAACTTTTTTGATACTTATGGTTAGACCCCTGAGAAATTCCCGACTTGCGAATTCATGAAAAATCTTAAAACTGTTTTAAACAGTGGGGAACGACTTATAATGCATTTTAGAGTTGTTATTTGTCGTGTTCGACTCGCGAATTTCTTAATATTATCTTGTATCCACGAATTTTGACATGCATTTGAGAATTTCAACGAATTTACAGATATCAACAAATCATTAAATGTGCGTGCCAACGTGCGGTGGTGGTGGCGGCGGCACTTGGCTACCTAGAGGGTGAAAGATGTACGAGCGTGTCGAAACTCGTGGGTGACTTAGTCGGGTTTGGGCAGTTGCGAATTGCAAAGTTTTATCTGATTTGTTTTAAAATTCTACCAAAAATAAATATTTACGAAAGAGTAAAGCAGTTTTCTCGTGAAGGCATGGTTAAATCGGGAGACGTCATGATATGCCGTTTTTGCAATAAAACAGTAGCGTGGGAAACCTCCGACAGCATCAAGAAACACGTGTGGAGTTACGGTCACGTTGAAGCTGTCAAGAAAGGAAAGTGGCAGAAATCTATGTTGGAGGCAATTGAAGGTGCTAAGACAGCAAAGTTAAAGTTACATTATCCTGATGATATTTTCCTACGTGATGACCAGAATTGAAATGTGTGTTTAAAAAGTCTGATTAAAATAATGTACAAACACCATATTGGCACCTAAATAATTAGGATTAAGATATTGTTATTTATTAATAATATTAAAAAATGGTTTTTTTTAGAACAACAAATTGTTACTACAAATTTTTTTTAAGTATAATTTGTCTACTCTATATAATGTACCGTTTTTAAAGTTTTAAGATCTAAAGTTTAAAGATTTGATGCATCACGAGTCGCCTCCAGACAAAAATATTCTTGTGTGTGCTTAAATCTGTGTTAATGTTCACAAGTTTTCTAAATTCCGTTGCCCATAATTTCCTTTCTTCAGTGTGACCATGTAGTCACACTTCCCTTTCCCTCGACAAGGCCAAGGCAAGGTCATCCCTCCCTCACTCTTCTTTGTTAAATGGTTCTCCACCCCTTCGTCATTTTCATCTTGTCACCTCTCCTGCTTTTTTTTTTTTGTTCAGGGTACCTCACCTCTCATAAATTTTCATTTTATTTACCATTATTTGCAGAACTTATTCTGCCACATTGACGTTAGTAAAGTCACATTGTTCCCTTCTCCTTTGTGGTCTAACGCAAGTTTTCGCCGCTATAATAGACTATTTTATGCCTTATCCTTGTAATACATGCGCCGTCTTTGCCTAGTCCATCTCAAATATCACATCCCACCCCATGATTGTGTAAACATCTTGTTTGTAAAACTGGGGGTTTTTTAATTCCATCTTGACCCAATATAGGTATCCAACGCCCTCCCTCTAATCAGCAGCAGAAAAATTAACGCTTTGGCCTTTTTAATTTAAAAGCTGCTGCTTCCATTCACAGTCGAATCAGTTTAAAAATTATTTACTCTGACCCAAACTCGCACAAAATTTTGTTAACAAACAGCAATAAATACAGTTGTACCGAAAATGTATGTACCGATAAACCGTATCCTTAGTTAATTTTCAGTGGTCCTGGCAAAACTTTTGAATAAATAACGATAAAGCTATCCGCTCGTATCGTTTATCAGATGTTGTGTCGATCAAAGTATATTTTGGCCCCGTCATCTAAGATTTCCCACAACGATCATTTTTAAGCTAATTGTTTATGCAAACGTGTAGTAACTGCTCGTTGACGCGTTGCTGTCTTCCCAACACGTCTGCCTCTGCGGCGTGGTGCGATGTGCGAGTCTGGCTTGCTACCTCCCCTTACATGCTTCATGAGAGGGGAATTGGTTACCTAGCAACCAGTGTGGCAATCTAGCATCCTTTCTTTCTTTTTCTCTTTCTCTCTCTCTTTATTTCTCTTTCTCTCTCCCCCCCTTCCTCTCTCAGCCATGCGCGCTTGCCTTCACACGCCCGCCGCAGAGCAAATAAACTAAAATGCTACTGGCGAAAGTAGAAATTTTATCAAGATTATCTGTTGCCCAAAATAGTTGCACCTATCATCACTTGTATTTCAAAGGCAATGGTTTCGCCTGAAATGTTACGCAATACGTTTTAACAAGCAAAACATTCTGACCCAGGAAATTAGCAGCGCCAGACTTCAAGTTCTATTTTCAAGAATTCAATCTCTGCGAGACTTACAACTTGATGAGGGTGTACATGTGTACCTAGAGCTCATAGAGAAATTGAAGAGAGAGACACTAATATAAATGTCTTGTAAGCACTTAAATCCATGGAAGATGACCACAAGGCCTTTGTGATGGAAGGGGGAGCCCTAACAGCTTTTTGGATGCCAGTGTCATGTGGACTGTGAGCGATTCTTCTCACAATTTTCTTGTGTTCATACAAACAGGAGGACAAATCTGAGTCTGACCAATCTTGAACTTCTCTCTTCCTATGCATATGAAGGAAAATTATGACATTTCTTGTTAGAAACTTATTTCAAAAGATCTGTAGGAACACTTTTTAAAAGTAATTTTTTTAGTTAGGCCTGCAAGTGAGATATGTACA
Organism: Clitarchus hookeri; assembly: GCA_002778355.1. Classification (NCBI taxonomy): domain Eukaryota; kingdom Metazoa; phylum Arthropoda; class Insecta; order Phasmatodea; family Phasmatidae; genus Clitarchus; species Clitarchus hookeri. The sequence continues at coordinate 160,817 of NQII01004138.1, forward strand.
CATTAGCATGCTGAGTATTATATCTGAAAATACTTATTGCAGATTTTTACTACAAAACAATTCTAACATATAAAACCTGTAAAAATGTCTAGTGAGTTTCTTAAATTAGATTTTTATGAGATTTTTAAAAGTATGAAATATGTTTTGTGTACTTAGTTTTGTTGTAATTTTTAAAATTTCAATGCCCTATTTTTCTGTCTAAAATACGTATTATTGGCACTAAAAAAATCTGCATTTTACTCAAGAATTTTTGCCTCTCTTACTCAAAAATTTTAGGACATGCTACTCAAGAAATTTTCGGGTCTCTTCTAATGGTATAGAAAAGAATATAAAAAATTGGAGACTGTCGACATTCTTTGAGTGTTTGTTAAATGTTTGGGAAGGTGATCTTAAAGACTTTGCATTTTGCTCGTAACATACATAGTAGTTCTGAAAGCACAGATGATGCACATATTTGTTAATTGAAGATGTTAGCAAACTGCAGTGCTATTCAAGAATGTGTGTTTGCTATTCTGATGATGTAGATATATACCTGGCTGTTGGCTAAATTGATGTTTCTTATTACTCCTCATTACAACAAATATTTGTTGCTGCTTGTTGGGTTGCATTCAGTGTTCTGAACATTACATAGTCATTGCACTACATGTTATAACCAGAACTCAAAGACCATGGTTAGTGTGAACAGTTTGTGTGAAACAGGACATGCCCTTTCATTGTGTATCAGATATTTTGAAAATTGTAAATTCTGTATCTAGTAGTACTCTCAGATTGAACAAGTTCATATTTACTAATATTCATTCAATTATAGAGTTGCTAAATTATATCAGCATCATCGTGTTATACATGTACTGGGTAAGAAAATCTGAGACCGTTCTTTTATTTCGAAGTTTACAAATTTCAATAGTAACTGAGTCATGATGTAGGAAAAATGACGTTTTGATTTTGGCAATTTGCAGATGCTTCATTTGATTTATACTCTTAATCATAAACAAATTATTCACAAAATGCTTAAAATGTTCTGTAAAAATTGTTATAATAATGTTTTATTTCAATTAAAACACATAATTAATATGTATATATGTACTATGTACATAATAAAATAAGTAGGTACTCTTAAACAAAATAAATAGAGATTAACATATGTAGGTAAAGTAAGCCCTTGTTTAATAAACAGGTTATGTTCCCGGGAGATGCCTGTTATGCAAAAGGTTTGTTAATTAAATCACATTTTCTCGTGAAACAGTGTAATTGGCAGAAGTTAGGTTCCTCGATCATGCAGAAACACCTACATTTCACATAGTATCACAAAATGGTGCATTTTAGAAAAAATGTGCAAGGAAAATATTTAGTTCATCTTAAAATATTTTTTTTTCCTACTGCTACTAAAATGAGTAAAGCACTCATGCTGTATAGCAAAAAAAAAGTAAATTTCATGTATCTAGCAGATACGAACTTTCATGTTTTAGGATAAGGGGGGAATAGGCTACTAGGCTACTGATTACATTATAAAAATTAGACAGAATGCACAAGAACTCGCAGGGCGGCACTCTTAGATACACACACAAGCAAGTGTCAGACAAACACATTTTCCACTTGGATAAGCGATTGCGCAATGTTTCTCTGGCTAGACCAGCTTCATCAGGCGGCGAGCGGTGGCACACTGCAGTCTCGTGAGCGGTGGTTGGCAAACGGTGAACCTAACGGCAAGGATATAAACTAGGGTGAGGCGGGAAATTTGAAACTTGGCAGAAGGGTCATCTTATGTTTAGGCCACGTGTCTTGACTGTATTTGGTGATGTATTGGTGGGCCAGTTCCCAGCGACGTAGTTCTGCACTATTATTAGAAGGAGGTAGGGCCCTCACCACTCTGGTTGTGAGATGCTGCATGTGCTGCAACTGGCTTCTCCTGAAAATTTGCATTTGCCCCAGCAATGGTTTGTTTGGTGTCTGCTCTGTGGCCATTTATTCTGTGTCTGAGAATGTTGGTGATGAGGCCAATGTACTCTTCATTGCAGTGAAAACACTGCAGCTGGTAGATAAGATTTTCTGTTGCACGGTTGTAGCTGCCCTGGATAGGATAAGTGTGATTGATGAACCTGCTGTTGAAGGAGGTGGAAGACTGATGTATAGATTAAGAACTGTAACGTGGGCTATTAAAAAGATGAAACCCCCTTGGGGGTGATGATATCACTGATTGTGGAACTGGGTGGTCATTTGGGGTGCACCAGTTTTTTTCAAAGGTTGGGGGGTCGTTTGAAGACCAGTCTGGGTGGTTTAGAGACAAGTTTTGAGTTAGTGGTGATGAGGCCAGAATTTTGTGTCTAAAGGTGAGAATGGTTCTGAGTTTGTCCATGTCCTCATGGTAGGGGACAACTGGAGGGATATCTGAGTCACTGATCTTATTTTGAGGATCTGTGGTTGAAGTGGCACGCTGAATTTGTTTGTAAATTAGGGATTTGGGGTAGCTTCTATTGAGGAATGCTTTGGCCATTATATCACATTGCTTATGTAAGTAATTTTGGGTGGAGCAGATGTGTTTATCTCTGGTGGCAAGACTTTACGACACAAGGACTCTTCCACCTACCGATCTCTGCCGGAAGACAGCCAAATTCTGTAACCATATCAAACAGTTTTTTGCATGTCACGGCCCCCTCCAAGGTCTTTCTCACAAATCGTTACAACTTCTAACCCCAGAGAAACCCACCACACCTGTCCTTTACTTGCTTCCGAAAATTTACAAAGAACATCAGCCACCTGCCGGACGCCCCATTGTATTGGGATGTGGCAGCCCCTCAGAAAGAATCTCGGCACTTGTGGATGCTTACCTTCAACCTTGGGTACAGATGCTCCTATCGTACATCAAGGACATCGGCCACTTGTTGGAATGCCTGAAAAACTTTGACACCATCCCTCAAGATTCTTACCTGGTTACAATAGATCTCCCTTCCCTGTACACCAATATTCCCCACTCATCAGGACTGTCTGCAATAGAATTCTACCTCGATCAAAGACCTCTCCAACAGCAAACCTTCCACAGCATTTCTGATCAAACTGGCAAGACTAACACTAAACAATAACAGTTTCAGGTTTCAAGACAAACACTATCTCCAAATTAAAGGCAATGCCATGGGCATTTGCATGGCCCCCCTCTTATGCCAATCTGTTCATGGGTGAACTGGAACAAAATTTTCTGAGTCACCAACCAGTTCAGTCACTCTGCTGGATGTGTTTTATAGATGACATTTTCCTGATCTGGGATTCAACTGAGGACAATCTCATCCACTTATTCAACAACCTCAACTCGCACAGCCTGCTCAAGTTCACCTGGGCCTTCTCTAAATCACATGCCATATTTCTGGATGTGGGATAAATTGAAACAACTGTTCAGATTCAACCCACCAACCACTCTCAATACCTAAATTTTGATAACACCATCCATTCCATGCTAAGAAATCTCTGCCTTACAGTTTGCCACCAGAGCTAAATGCATCTGCTCCACCCAAAATGACCTAACATAAGCAATGTGATATAATGGCCAAAGCATTCCTCGATAGAGGCTACCCCAAATCCCCGGTTCACAAACAAATTCAGCCTGCCACTTCCACAGATCCTCAAAATAAGATCAGTAACTCAGATATCCCTCTGGTTGTCCCCTACCACGAGGGCATGGACGAACTCAGAACCATTCTCAACTGTGGACACAAAATTCTGGCCTCATCACCACTCACTCAAAACTTGTTCTTCAAACCACCCAGATTGGTATTAAACAACCCCCAACCTTCGAAACAAACTGGTGTACCCCAAATTGCCCCCCAATTCTACAGTCATTAATATCACCACCCCCAGGAGGTCTCATCCTCGCAATAGTCCACGTTGCAACTCTTGTGCTGTACACCAGTCTTCCACCTCCTTCAACAGCAGACTCACCAATCAGACTTATCCTATCCAGGGCAGCTACAACTATGCGACAGAAAATATTATCTACCAGCTACAGTGTTTTCACTGCAATGCAGAGTACATTGGCCTCACCATCAACACTCAGACAGAGAATGAATGGCCACAGAGCAGACACCAAACAAGTCATAGCTGAGGCAAATGTAAATTTGCAGGAGAAGCCAGTTGCAGCACATGCAGCATCTCACAACCAGAACTTTGGCTCCTGTTACACAACCAGAGTGGCGAGAGCCGTACCTCCTGATAATAGTGCAGAACTGTGACCCTGGGAACTGGCCCACCAATACATCACCAAATACAGTCAATACATGTGGCCTAAACATAAGATAACCTCTCCGCCACGTTTCAAATTTCCCGCCTCACCCTAATTTATATCCTTGCCGCTAGGTTCACTGTTTGCCAACAACCGCTCACGAGACTGCAGTGTGCCACCGCTCGCTGCCTGATGAAGTTGGTCTGGCCAGCGAAATGTTGCGCGACCGCATATCCACGTAAAAAATGTGTTTGTCTGACTTTTGTTTGTGTGTGTGTGTGTGTGTGTGTGTCTATCTACGAATGCCGCCCCTGTGAGTACATGTGCATTCTGTATACTTTTTATAATGTTTTAGGATATGTTAAGAGTTTCCCAAAATTGTCTGCAGTTTCAAATTGGTGCTCAATATGCAGCCCAAGTGGTAAAATTAAAGGTTTTAACCCCTCACAAGTTTTTCCCCATTTGTTGCCTCAAAATGAGAAAGCTTACCAACTTTTAAATAATGTTTTGACAACATTGGGAATTCTTAGGTGTGTGTCTACATAAAGTTTGTGAGCAGTTTTACTATTTTTGGATATATTGGTGTTACAATTTATCATCATGTATTAGATTCACAATTTATAGATGGCCATCTGATAAAGTTTTGCTTATTGCAAAATTGTGTGTGTGATTTTGTAGCATTGTTATATAGAAAAATCATGAATCTCCTGTATCCTATTGTACTAATCTAAAATGTTGGGTATTTCGACAGGGTACTTTGTACTGTGGTTGCAGATTCACTCTGTGGAATGTGTATATTTTTGTCTGCGTGTTTGTGTGTGTGTTGGAGGGAATTGTGAGAAGCTCTGTGATCTTAAAGTTGTGTGCATCATTTCACTATACATCTTATAGACTAAGTTGTACGGTTATTAGGAAAAAGGACTTGTTGATGCTGCGTTGTGAATTGTTTGTTTGTTTGTTTGTTTTTTTCCTCACATTTTATTCACTTTAATTGTATTTTTAGAAATGGTTTTCCGTTTTTTCATGCTGCGTGGTTATACATCAAGCATTAATTGTGACAGTTTTTTTTTAAATAACTGGTACTAGAAATTTATTTTACAGCTAGTTTTGTTTGTACCATGTGTCAGATCAGTACAAATAATGAATGAAATTACTAGTATATTGAAAAAGGAGTGTCCCAAAGAAATATTTCTATTTGGGTATGATAGCTTGGAGGAACGGGCTCCTTTATTGTTTTTCTTTCTGCGACCTATTGTATATGTATTTGATGTCATTGTGCTCTTCATATTTACCATGTTGTTTTGGCTTTCACAGCCCATTGGTTTTGGGGCAAGGGAAGTTAATTTTAAATGCATACAATGTTTAAAAGTATGTATGAATTGGAATCACAGATGTTGATAAGGTAACGGAAAGTATCATCTTGTCTGATCTCTTGTTAAGCTATGGGTAGAGATGATGGAAAATAGTTTTCACTATATAGACACAATAAAATGCTGCAAGCATGCTTTCTAGCTACAAACAACTATAACCTCCACTATATGTGAATTTACACGAAAGTGCTTTTTTATAATCATATAACAGTTTATTTTGGCCAATTTCAGTAAATCTAGACATCAGACTCAATGTTTTATTATGTATCAAAATGAGCAATATACATATCAGTTCCTAAAGTGTTTCTCTTAATGGCTGCCTTTTATAAGCATGGAAAAACAAAAATAAAGTAAAAATGCAACATTAGCATGTGTATCTAACTAGTCACATATGTAGGGTATATATTGCCCAATCTTTTGTTGTGTTATGTTTGAGGTTAATGTTTCAAGGTACTGAAATCAATGTGCATCAAACAAACTTTGTTGCAATTCATGAAAAATGTTTATAGGATACTTCTGAGAAACATTGTAATGACGCAGTATTATTAATTTTCGGGACACTTGTTTCATTTTCTTTTGTATTTCCAAGCTTCATAATATTTTTATCGAGTTTGAAATTAAAAGCAGTGGTGGTTCGTTTTACCGTGATAGTTTGTTTACCGGGCATACGTTGGCCGCTTAACGTTTATCAGGTGTCCGGTTGCCGTTTTCAAAGCCTTAGTTTTGCTACGCGTCAACATTAGATTACCTTTTTTCAGGCTGCTTCAACAGTTTTGCCCAACAAGTTTGTACGACGCAGTTTCAGATAACATACGAAGAGCGTGCGTGGCAGCCCACGCCAGGCCCTCATCTGTGGAGAGGGGGGTGATAGGCAGCACAAGTACTCGTGTGCCTGTCACCATTCACGTCAGTTTGAAGTGAGTCGTCATCCAGACACCAGACACTGTACTGTTGTGTGAATGTTTTTAAGAAATGAATTAATTCGTAAACGATTGTGGCGCTGTTCTGCACTTGTCTGGTTATCTGAAACCTGTTCGTACTCTAAACTTCGTATGTGAACTGTTTCACTTAAATGGTAAATAAAAGTATGGAACAAAACAAAACCGGAACTTGACTTTAGTTCATATTTAATTGGCGTCCATTTTAAAGAGTCTCGTGTTACTCCGTCTTGAGCTAGTCGAGTGGTAAGTCATAGCCGAGTGGCAACTTAAAGCCAGCTATAACTGTGCACGTGCCACATTACAACATATATAAACAATTTCTCATTTTAAAATGGTTGCAGTATCTTGCTGCAGTCCTGAAAAGTTTTGTGTGCACGTTTTTTATTTCCCTGGCCATTCCAGTAGTCCTGCTACGAGCAAGCTATTGTGTGCACACGTCACTCTTGAGCTAATACAGTAACCACAGTGAAATCTAGTTACAACATACATTAATGATGCCTCCACTTTTACACTTGGTAACGAAAGTACCTTATACTGAAATTCCTATTTTTAAACCTTAACAACACGGACTTCATGGAATTGTGGCGTAATTATTATTTCAGTAAAGAAAATAATTACAAAGAAATCTTTAAAAAGCTAGGATGAAATATGAAGATGCACAAATTACAGCCTGCAAACATAAAATAATGTGTGGTTTGCAAATATTACACACTGTGTACTTATTGGTGAAGTTTCCTTGAAAAAATCACACCACCAACCCTTAACAAATGGAAATAACATTAAAGGAAGTTTATTCAAAAACTTTTTTTTTTAATTAATATTTTAGAAAAAAATCTTTTTTACTTTTTGTGCAAGAAATACTTGAAAATTGGCATTGCACACGTAAAAACGCGCTACTCGTTATTGATAAACATTTTTAGTGACGGTATAATTTTATTTGTATGAAGTCTATCTATTGATTTAAATTAACACTTCATATAAATGTTTTGATTTTACGCGGGAGATGTTTAAACATTGTCTTCACGAGGGGAAAAAGTGCACTTTTGACACACAGTTTTGTAGGGGTTAAAATTGATCAGTTTTGATTTTTACTAGGGTAGCAATTTGACAAAGTCACTATCGTAAGTGTGTTTACTATATGTTGTGAGATGCAGTACCAAAACACATATATGCTGCTTCACATTTATACACTCACTTCTTTACGTACGAAAGAATTCAAGGTGGTGCTTGTGCAGTATGTCAACGTTAGGTTGACACACGCATATCGATGGCATTGCGGGTCGACAGTGAGAATATATTGTTTGCAGCGTATATGTAAACTATATGACAAACGCAACTCTGCATTCTGCATGATTTGTTACGTGTCTTATTTGGTAAACAAAACCAAATAAGGTTGGAAGTGGTTAAAAAAATCAATACTTTTATGTAAAACCTACTTATGAACATTAAATTAATCCCATTTTGGAAGACATTAGGTAAAAAAGTCTTTGTTGTGCTTAAAGGAAAGTTAACCTGAATTGTATATGTTTAAAGTGAAATATTTGTACATAGCTTACATAGCGTATTTATGTGTGAATTGAAAATCTTACATTAAAGTGACATCTATGTTAATGTGAAGTATGTTATGATGGTACTGCAAGTTTTGATATTGTTCATGAGACATCATTATGTTATCAAAAACTTGCCATAGATTTAGGTTCACGTGGGGAACGCTTATTCCAAGTGTACTAAAACTTGAAGAATGAAAAGTTTCCTTCTGAATTAAATACAAAACTGCTATCAGTACTTAATGAAATTTTGTCATCAGCTAAGTTGGGTTAATAAATATTCCAGTTCAGTTGCATCTAGTGTGGTGGAGGTACTCAATTTCTTGAGAAAAAGTGGTTTTCTCATAAGGAAAGCATTGGTTTAATGTCACTGGCCTGTAAAATTTATACATGCTGATAAATGCTGTAAACTGCATGCATAAATGCTAGATATTTTCCATCATCTCTAGCTACAGGCAATGTTGAAATAACTGTGATTTGAGGGAGTAGTACATACATTTATATGAAGTACACTTCAGTTCACAAAGTGATATCATTAGTTTTTGTGAAGTTGCAATACTTTTTAAAGGACAGTATGAAACTGCTTGCAATTATTGCACTTCTAAAGTGTCCCATTGATTTCAAAATGAATCTTCTACTATTATGTTGGCTAAGCTTTGTGTTTTTTATAAAAATATCATAATGTGTGGTGGTCGTAATGCCGTTTTAGTAATTAACGAAGGGAATAAAATTTTTTGTTGTTGTGTTGATTATTTGTGTGTAAATGTGTATAAACTTATCTGTGATTTATAAAGTTTGTGTACATATTGTAATTAATGAACTGTATTCACATGTCGGGGTTTTTTCGTATCATTCCCTGTAATTTATTGATATGCACCAACAATATTTTGGTTGTATCTGCTTGTTGTGTGTTTGTGCACATTCTGCAAAGGATTTTATTATATTGTTAATTGTTAGTAATATTTGTAACATCCCATTAAGTTATATACATTATTTATTTCAGCAATTAAAAAAAAACCTTCAAGAGGCAGTTTGTTGTAAACATGTACAGATTTTATTTGCATTTTTTGTTACAAGCTGCATTGTCAAACTATATTTTTACCAAAGAATTTAATGGTTGGAGACAGAATTGTGGTTTTCCATATTTCCAAAAATTGATAAATGAATGATTAAATAAATAAAAATATGAATGAAGCAGTTATTTTGAATAAAGAAATGCATTGTGGATTGATATGGGAGTAGTATTTGTGAGGTAACTATTATAACACACACATTTGACAGTGTTACTGATGAATTGTTCCCATTCACTGTTGGCTCTCGACATGGGCCCCCCTCCNCAGGCACGTCACTGCTATGGGCCCCCCTCCTTCCTGCATTAACTTTTCATCATGTAAGTCTGGAGGACCAGTAAACAAAATGTTTCAGTATTCTAGTTGGCGACACAGTGAGTATTTCTACTGGATACTTTCAAACCTTTGACGCTATTCCCCACCTGTGGCACACAGAGTGTTTCATAGGATCTGAGTTAATTCCTCCAGACACAGACTAAAAGGTGCCTTGAAGGTTGAGGGTATATCACACAATGACTTCATCATGACTCCTTAGTTTGGAACAGGTTTATTTAACGGGACTTTACTTATACATTCCCGGCACTGTTGCGGGCATTTACACATACTTTCTGCCGAGGATTTTCTCACACATTAACGCCCTGCGAGTTCAAGGCCTGAAGGGCTGGTTACAATGTTCTGGTTACGTTTCTGAAGCTGTAGGGGCATTAGGTGTCAGGACAGGCCCCTGAGTGACGACGGAGTTACTTATCTGCACATGTTGCGTGGTAGTTGTTCCGGCTGTTGATGAGGTCTGGTGAACTCGGTGGGGCTCACCACTCGCTCCCGTTCTCGGCGTAGGGTAGTAACTGACTGCTTACTACCCTACCACGTCCCGGCGAGGGACCACGTGTGTGGGTCCCACCCGTCCTTCGCGGCTACGGGCTTCACTGGACAATCCCACTTGACTCCGCCTTCTCGGTGCGTTGCAACTGACTGACTGGAAACTGACTGACTTTGCGGTAACTGGCTGGCTAACTCTCTTCCCAACGTGGTGAAACTACTCGTCCGACGTGACTCTGGTAACTGTCTCTGACTCTGCCCTGCATTCCGCGTTTCGCATCTCGCATCCCGATTTGGCTGACCCCTTAATGTCGCGACTTACTATCTGCACATCCCGAGGTGGTGGTACCGAACTTCCGTGCCACATGCTACTCGTTGCTTCGACTGATGGACGTGGCCGGGCTCCGATCTCCCGGCCTAACTCTCTCTGCGCGGTACTGACAAACTCTCCGGCTCTACTGACGTACTGCTGTGGCCGGGGGTCCGATCTCCCCCTGCCGCTCTCTGCGCAACTGATTTTCAACTGATCCCTGATGCGGACTAACATCTCAGTGCGGTAATCTTCAACTTGTATTCCACCCTCCCCGAAAGAGGCTTNGGGGGGGGGGTTGGGTGGGACAGCGCCGCTTCTAATACCTAATTACGTCACGCGTCACCTTGATTATACCGCAAATGTTTTGTACAAATACCTCACGTGCAAAGAAAAATTTTGATGGGTAATGAATATAAAATTTAAAAAATAGCAGTAAAAATTGGAAGAAATTGACAAATTGTGGCAAGTATCAAAAAATGTCCACACATCCAGGATTTCAGTAGATGAGGAACTGACATGTACACCAGTAAAATACAACTTCAAACCATATCTAACTTTGTGTTGAGTATAATGAGAGCTGTGCATTATCTGTGAATATGTTTAACTAATAAATAAAATTAAAATGTGAATTTANTGTGTTGAGTATAATGAGAGCTGTGCATTATCTGTGAATATGTTTAACTAATAAATAAAATTAAAATGTGAATTTTAAAAAAAAGTCATAATAGTGTGAACAATACATTTAAAAACATTTCACCTCAACTTGCCTAAATAAAGAATATAACANAAAAAAAAGTCATAATAGTGTGAACAATACATTTAAAAACATTTCACCTCAACTTGCCTAAATAAAGAATATAACATCACAAAGAAACATTTTGCATGAGGGAATAAACATTTTTTAGGAGGAAACAAGATTTAGGTGTGGCAACCTTGTATGGCAAGTAGATATCACAGAAATATGACACCACTGTGCCACATCAATGTTTCTATTGTGACTGATAATATGACTGTCGATGAAAAAAGCTTATCCCCATCAAAATTTTACAATAACTTGAAAATCAGATTCAGTAAGCTCTTGATAATAAGATCTTTCATGGTTCCCAGGAGAAGAGCTGTTTAAAGAGGTGGTTATTGGGATTTTTTTTCCCCAAGTTTTGCCAAAAAAAAAAAGTTATTTCGAAAGGGTTGCTATTCCATAGGTCTTAAATGAGAGTTGACTGTATTTTGCTGATGAATTTTTCAGACATGCAGTTTTGTTGATTTCAATATAATTGTGTGATATGTGAGTTGAGGTATCTAGTTGCCTATAGGCCTGTTGTAAAGATAGATGTTTTGCGTGACATGGTGATGTGTGCATGTACGTGCATGTGTGTGTGCGCGCACACATAATAGGTGGCAACATAGTATGTCGAGGTGAGCAGGTGTAATTTAAAATAACATTTTGCACCTTTCAGTTTGTTATTTCTGCGTGTTGAAAATTGACAGCATTTAGTTTTTAGCAAACAGACGACAATATAGTCTTTCTCTAGGATTTTTATCACGGAATTCTTTCATTGTTAAATATATTATAATGGCTTCAGGATAAAACTTAGTGTCATTGCACACTTTTTGACGTCAGTTGGCAGTGCTTCGATGATAAATCTCTATTTTGTTTATAACTGAAGCAAGTTTGTGTCTTTGAAGTTTCTAAAACTCCATCTGTGACATTACTGAAGTGAACAACACATGCGTAAAGAAGGAAAGAAGTACAAATAAACACATTACAAACAACTCGTCAAATTTTTCAATGTGGTCATGTAGCACGAATACATGAACTGTGATGTTTCATAATTTGTGAATACTCAGACATGTGTTGTTTTTATGTTCTGATAATCATAGTTTGCAAACATTAACTTCTCTGATTATTCATGAAACTGCAAGTAAAAATCAGTAGTTTATAGAATAGACGTAGTGTTTTGAGGCAATGTAACTGTGGGAAACATTAATTTTTACTCAAATAGTGCATTCTGATGAACAGAATATATTATCTCTTAGTGTTATTTCATAATAAATATTTCATACCACGGACAGTTATTAATTTGGTTCATTGTTATTCTAAACACACACTACAAAATGATAAAAATGTGTATGTGAATATACTTGGGTATATAAAAATATTTAGAAATTTTTTGTACTGTGAAAGAAAAATTTTGACAGACTAGCTAAAACATGGAATCATAACTGTTCACTTAAAAAGAAGTATGACATGGTGGAATTAAACTCGCACACACATTCAGCCTCTAATTAGAAGGCAACAATGTTATCCGCTACACTACAATACATAACTAGTCTAAATGACTTACTCCAGTGTAATTACACTGCCAGACAACTGCCAATTCAAATTGTGCTATATTTTGCATTGTCGTTAAACATGCGTGTGTTATCTGATTATGTGTGTGCAAACATTAAAAAATTTGAATAGTTGTGAATAGTAATTTACAAATTATTCACATTTGAACTTCGGATATCTTCTGCGAAAATTGTGAATAATTTACGTTCCATCTCAAGTATTTTTTATTTGCTTGACATTCCTTGTCTACTCATTTGTAGTCATTTATTTAAACTTTATTCCATAGTTATTAGAGCTGGAATGTTACTTATCATGATAACTGGCAGTTTTTATAAAAAAAAAATATATTTGATGCGGCTGCAAATTAATGATCATTAGATCAGTGCGAGGTTGTTTTACAATTGTATGACATTGAATAATATGTTTAGAAACATAATAAAAACCAGAATTACTTACCAAAACCATCACACACACATTTATTTTCACTGTAGCATTTGCGGTTATAGGATATATAACATTTTTCTTATTGTTTGCAGCGAAAGAAATAGGCATGAAGAGGTTATGTTACCGCAGTTGTGCACAATCAAAACACAAATGCCTTTGTGTCGCTTTCATCCACATACCACACGGCCTCATGTGTCGAACACCTGTGTTGTTGGTTTTTTTTTGTAGTTAATTTTCTGGCAAAGTTTTTTTATTTATTATTATTTCTATAATGCTGGGGTCACTTATGCAAGCNTTTTTTGTAGTTAATTTTCTGGCAAAGTTTTTTTATTTATTATTATTTCTATAATGCTGGGGTCACTTATGCAAGCTAGTTCTATCAAGAAAATGTTACGGTAAGCAATGATCAGTTTATGAAACATGGTGTCGTAGTAGTTTGGTATGTTTTGTTGCACTGCCTGACCGTTACCAGCAGATATTCCATTTCTTGCTTTTCAAAGTCATAACAGAAGATTCGTTAATGGTATTTAAGTATGTTTTGCGCGCAACAAATACATTTTTATATGTGAATTGTGAACACGTTTGTGTGCGCGAAAATAGGAGTGTAAGAAGATTTTGNTTTTTTGTAGTTAATTTTCTGGCAAAGTTTTTTTATTTATTATTATTTCTATAATGCTGGGGTCACTTATGCAAGTTAGTTCTATCAAGAAAATGTTATGGTAAGCAATGATCAGTTTATGAAACATGGTGTCGTAGTAGTTTGGTATGTTTTGTTGCACTGCCTGACCGTTACCAGCAGATATTCCATTTCTTGCTTTTCAAAGTCATTACAGAAGATTCGTTAATGGTATTTAAGTATGTTTTGTGCGCAACAAATACATTTTTATATGTGAATTGTGAACACGTTTGTGTGCGCGAAAATAGGAGTGTAAGAAGATTTTGACTGCTCCATTATAAAAATTCTAACTGTCAAACTAAGAACAAAAAATTTTGCTGGTCCCAGCAAGTATTCTTTTAAACTCCTGATTTCTTAGTTATTTGTTTACAATATATCAATAACTTGCATATTTTTTATCACCTTGGGATAAGTCGGCATGTAACTAATGAAGACATGCTGCAGGGACAAAAATTATTCCGTTTTTAAAATTTTTGGGGGAAAAAATGATTAAACTACAACTGGTAATTAACTCACAGGAAGGAGCCCGTAATATTTCTTTAATTCCACATTCTAATTCAAATTTTGTTCGATTTTGAAGAAACAGAGTTCATGCTGTGTAGTTGGCAACAAATAACCATTTAGGGCCTCAAATCTGGCTAGCAAATAAGACTAAGTCTAACCTGGAAGTGCCAACTCTTTATCCTTCCATGTTCCTTGGCTGTGGTGGTCGGCTGAAATTCAAACTAACCGCGCTAGTAGTACAGGACTGTGTCAATTAAACTGGTTGTAAGCGTTTATGACACATTTGCATATACAAAAGTTTCGTCTGCTATAATACAACTTATGATAAACAAATCCTTTTATCGACACTCAGGACCACGGTAGCAAGAAATTGCAAACAATTTGCAGTACGTCAGTAAATAGCACTGCAACAACTGGCACCAAATTGCAGGATTTGCAGAATCTACTAACAATTCAATCGTGAAAATACTTCTATTATACTTAATTAATGGCTTCATGCATTTTGTAAACAGTGATGATCACTTAAAATAAAACTGCAACACCAAAAAAATAGTTTCTTTTCCAGTTGAAGCATTTATTTTTATTGCAAATAAGACCTGTAAGTTATTTTCTGACGACCAAAATTTATCGGTGTTCTTCCATGTGGTTATTATGCATGTCATTATCATCGCTTTGTTGGAATGTATCTGTCTTATTGTCATATTTTATACTGCTCTCTCTGTCCGTATGTGTATATATAATATATGGTGCGTTATACATGTATAATATACGTATACACACAAATATGGTGCATTATTTATTAAAATTTACATTTTGGAGCATACTTTTTAAGTTCAGTAAGCAGAAAATTGTGTAAAAATGATATACAGTACTGCATTTGAAGAAACAGTTTGTTGTGTGATCAGTGAAATAGTGATGGCCCGATACTGAAAAAACCCGATATCNATAAACTGTGATCCAATTGCAATTGTGACAGAAATTAGTGATGGCCCGATACTGAAAAAACCCGATACCGATGAAGGTTCCGATATTTAGGATTTTACCCATCCGATACCTGTAAACCGATATTTTCATTTATCATACTGTAAGCAGACATTTGTCACTAAAGTGTTTGAGAAAAAACAGCTGCCTGGAAAAGTTTTGTTTGCAATAAGCTAAATAGACTTGCTGTTAAGCGAGATTTACTTTATGCCCGGTACATCAAAGCATCAAAAAAAATAGTTTAACATTATACAAAATTATAGCTCACTACAACATATTACAAAACTAAGTTAAGGTTGCAAGTAGGTCGCTAGTCTACAAAAAAATATGTAAAAGGACAGGAATGAAAACTAAGCTAACAAGCCACGATCATTTTGTTTACTTTGAGAAACGTACGTCGAACATAAGACTGCTTTACCAAAAATTAAAATGTAATCCGTGAAGTGAAAAATTCTAACTTGTTTTTATTGCAAGGAATTTTTTTAATTCCTTTTTTGTTTTTTTTTTTTTGCATATTGACATTTCAAATTAATTGTTTTCTTTTTAGTCGTATTACTGCAACCTGATGTTAAGAGTTGAGAAAATTAAGTGTGCAGCAGAGGAGAGAAAATACTTGTTAGAATGGCCATTACAGATGTGCCGATATTTCAGTGCCAATCTCCGATAATGGTAAATGTACCGATAATACAGATATCCGATACCGGATATCGGCTATCGGGCCATCACTACAGTGAAATAATTGTCATTTCTATTATAGATAACTGAAATTAATTGTTTACTGGTGGCTATTCGACTACGAAACTATTAAACTATTAGAAATTTTTTTGATTCATAAATATTCTAACATCTTAATCCAGTTTTTGCACACCTTACATTTTTTTTATATATTTTAACGTAGTAATAATTGAATTTTCCTTAGGATTATTTCATTTAGAAAACTAATTTCTCGTGAAAGGAGACTGATATGTGTGGGCAATACAGCTGCTTGAAAATATAACATACATACTCATTTTGAAAGCAAATACAGTATGTCCACCCACAGGGAAAAGGGAAAAGGTCAGGGAATTTTCACCTGGATCAGGGAAAATGTAAATGATTGCTACAATGCAAAAGTTGTTAGTTGTGTGAATACAGGATAATAAATATGCATTTTCAATTTTTAAGTTTGTGAACTTTGCACCACTCCTATGGGTGTATGGCATAGAGGTAGGATCTAAGGTCTGCCACGCTAGGGAAGAGTGTTATATGTTTGTGATGGGCACTCGTGTGAAGTCAATAGCATGTATTGCGAGAAATATTTATAGGCTGACTAAAATGTTGGCCCTGCTTGCTTGGTTTGTTACAGCGTAATTTAATTCAACTTCACTGATAGCATATTTACCCTCTCAGCGGTGGAAAAAATATGGTTTTGGAAGGTTTCGGTCCTTAAAATAGGTCAGGGAAGAATCTCAGATTCTGCCTGGAAAACAGGAAAAAGTCAGGGAATTCCAAAATTGAATTATAATGGACACCCTGAAATGGGTATCTTTTTTTTATGTAACTTAAAACTAATTTGCGAAAGTTTAAATACTTTTCTAACATACAGAGGAGACTGTTGTTATACTTCATTAATTAATTACAATTTTTGGCTCACAAGGTTATGGTAACTCGTGGAAAATATCAGTCGTAATCTCTTGCTGCACGAGACGCAAAATGATTTACGTGGTATCTATCTACCGCGTTAAGTTTACAATCTTTTTTATCATCGACGCAAACTTTGAATTCACAAACTTAGTGGTTATAATCAGAACTGAAGCAGAACTGCGTTGAAGGCCTGTTTGTGATAGTTAACCCTCTTTGCATTTCCTTGCGCCNGCTGTATAGTGAGTGGCATTGGCGAGTTAGTGTTTGCAAACAAGCAACAGATGTTGGGACTTGGTGGTGGGTTTTGTCAGCTTCCAATCAAACCATTCATTTAAGTGCCTCTGGATTTGTACTGCAACTTTGGACTCATGATCTTAGTTCCCTGAGGTTATGTAGGGAGGAACGAATGGAAAGGTGAAAGGGTCCAGGTGTGAAGAAGCATATGTAACAGAAAAAATCTAGTTAATGCTGTCTTCTGTAGTAATACAAATTTAAAAACTATAAGAGGAGGGGGCACATAATGTATACTGAATGGGGAAAAAACAATTGCATGAGCTGTTAGAAACATCCTTTTTGTTGCTCATTTACTCCATAGGTAATAATATTTCTATAATATAGAAAGTAAAATTAGCTTTCTGTATATGTACACAATGTTTTTTTTTANAAAGGTGAAAGGGTCCAGGTGTGAAGAAGCATATGTAACAGAAAAAATCTAGTTAATGCTGTCTTCTGTAGTAATACAAATTTAAAAACTATAAGAGGAGGGGGCACATAATGTATACTGAATGGGGAAAAAACATTTGCATGAGCTGTTAGAAACATCCTTTTTGTTGCTCATTTACTCCATAGGTAATAATATTTCTATAATATAGAAAGTAAAATTAGCTTTCTGTATATGTACACAATGTTTTTTTTTAACTCTAAACAGATGAGATAAATAATGAACTTAAGAAAAGCATGACAGGGTATTATAACATAATTTTCACTGTAGAACAGGAATGTATTATTTTTTGTTTTGTTCTCAAATCCTGCATATCTCATCCTCCACTTCAAAGGAAGGGGCACGTGTCCTCTATGGGTTCCTCCCGCCACACCCCTTTTTTGAATTTGCTGCTACTCTTAGTTGCATCACATGGAATTGTTGGTGAAGAGGGAGGAGCTGGTTTACCTCCTTCCAGCCTTCGTTGTATAGTAGACTGGTTCCTGTGAAGTGTCGTTCAGCGCCTCCATATGGCTTGGGGTGGCAGGATTCTTGCAGCACAACAGCCTCTCTCAGATCCCATGCACTACCAGCTTTATTTATGTAACATTACTTTTCATTGCATTTTATAATGAAGACAGAAAACAAGTACTCACAGAGCAATACTCGCGGATGGACCAACACAAAAGTCAGACACAAACATTGTGTTTGTCAAACTTGTGTGTGCGTGTCCACGNAAGTGTCGTTCAGCGCCTCCATATGGCTTGGGGTGGCAGGATTCTTGCAGCACAACAGCCTCTCTCAGATCCCATGTACTACCAGCTTTATTTATGTAACATTACTTTTCATTGCATTTTATAATGAAGACAGAAAACAAGTACTCACAGAGCAATACTCGCGGATGGACCAACACAAAAGTCAGACACAAACATTGTGTTTGTCAAACTTGTGTGTGCGTGTCCATGAGTACCATCCTTTTGAATACTTCTGATTTCTGTCGTGTAATTGGTAGCCCAACGGCCTATCACCACCATATCTCATTGCTGATCAATGGTTAGACACTAGGTGAATGAGTATAAGTACATGGCCAGTTGAGGTCGAAACACTGTCATTACACACAAAAGTCATCACTGATGCTGAATTTTTGAAACTATATAAAAAAAATTGTGTGGCCTGTGTTTTTTAGTGTTAGTTCTATATGTAGTGTGTTTTGCAAGTCCTGCCACAGATAGTGACGCTGCCCGGTGGGAACTTAATGAACAGATATTGCAGTTTTGGCACTATGTTGAGTAGTTGTTTAATGGCATTGTGTGTTTTGTTTTCTCGTGCTGTTGGCGGAATTGCGACCGGCCCGTTATATTTCTGCGTGGAACAGCTGTAGCTTGTTGATACAATACTCACATTCCAATGGCACGTGTCGGAACGTGTTGCAGCTTATTCTTGGGATGGCTGTGTTCATTGTCAAAGTAGAATGCATCTTGTGCACAAAACTTGTTGTAGCTCAGCATCATCACACTTTATCACATCACTATTGCAAAACTAATTACGTTAAAGAATGGTTACATATTCCGTACAAGTATTTTATATTCTTAGTGTCGTGGGTGAAGTTGATTTCAGCACTTGACCAAGTGTGAAAGTTTTTACACTAACACATGAGTTAAGACTCTACCAGAGCAACATGAATAATTGCTATCAAATATAGGTAATATCCATTGAAGTAAATTATATTTTTAGGGAAATGGAGGAATCATGGTGTGCTTTGGCTTTAATTTTACCATGTACACAAATTTGGCTAGGCGGATTAATTTGAACAGTCTTAGGAATTGTCCATATGCTCCATTTCTTATTTGCNCATGAGTTAAGACTCTACCAGAGCAACATGAATAATTGCTATCAAATATAGGTAATATCCATTGAAGTAAATTATAATTTTAGGGAAATGGAGGAATCATGGTGTGCTTTGGCTTTAATTTTACCATGTACACAAATTTGGCTAGGCGGATTAATTTGAACAGTCTTAGGAATTGTCCATATGCTCCATTTCTTATTTACCCTGCTGGCGGGGTAAAAGATTAGGGCAGTCAGTGCAAGCAGGAATCTTCTTGTTTCTCATATATTCCTGTAAGGGTGTGTTGTTTGCTGTGGTAGGGGATAGTCTAAACTCTATAATAGTGCTGTATGTGTTGTATCTTGCTGATCGACTCATTTACTGCAGGTGTTCTGTGTGTGTCTGCATAATGTACAAGAGAAAAAAAAATTGGCAACTACTGTAAAAACATCTCTCATCTAATTATTTGATGTAAATAATAGAATTGCTACCCATATTTTGCATTCAATTTTGTGGAGTAGTTTTGCAGTAGAAGACTTGTAGGTGGACAACACATTTTCTCGAGGTGCTACAATAGTGTTGCCAGATATTTGGAAAGGAAAACGAGTACATGTGTTGAGGACATTGCTTTTTCGACTCATCCTAAATTAATGAAGGTCTTGTACATGTCCAGTCGAGGCTCATTTTATAAAACAAACTTTAATGCTGGTACTTAAACTAAACAGGATCAAATTGTCAATATATTTAATTTTAAAAATACATACTTTTAAATTATATTTGATTTTTGTTCATGGAAATATGTTTTCGGTTCCGTCTTTAGGGACTTGGAAGATCGAATTAGGTATTTGAATGCCAAGAGAGTGCTTTGAAAACAATACACATTTCTTCAGAGGATGTTTCTAACACTAATTTGTAGTCACATTAATTCTAGCTAGGTTGTGCAGTTTATCTTAAAAATCAGAACATTGGGCGTAGTATTTGTACTATTACAGACAAGAATGGTATGCTGAACAAAATGAGCAAAATCGAAAGTGTTCTGATTAAATCTGTACATCTAGCAACCCTATGCTACAATGGCCTGAAACAGATGCAAAAATATACCATACGAAACTTAGTATGGTATAATATATGCTGCGTGCCTTCTGGCATTTATAAAATTATATACATATAGACAGTGGTGTTCAAGAAAATCACAAGTCAACATTAATATATAATATTTACGTGCTTATTTATACTCGTCACTGAAAAATTCATTTTGCTTCTATATCAATGAAACCTAAATGTTTCTATGAAATAAATAGTGACATATTGTGTAGTTGCTGCAGATAAATTTTAATCTATGCATTACACTTTAGGCTGTATGTGTCGAACAGTCTCTTCCTCTAAATGATGAAAGAGGTGGTAGAACGTTTTCTTACGTGTGTTAGGCCATAAGTGCAAATGTGGTTGGGAATGGAAGTGATGCCAAATCACACGTATATTGCCAATCCATTTATGCGCCTCTTGGTTTACACCTGGATGCTGTTCCGCAGTCATGTGGCTGTCTGCATCTGAATTTTATATATTGTTAGGGTTGGCACTGCTATAGTTCCAGATGCACAGGAGGCAGACTTTGGCCTTGTCCCAACTTGAAGGTGTGCTCGCTCTCTCTGCGGTCGCTCACTGGACTCCGTTGTGTTGCAGGGTGAATATCTTGCTGGTAAAAACACCTTAGCTGAGGTTTTTTCATAGTCCCGTCTAATTCTCTTGGGAGCATGGGGATCGATTGGCATGAGATACCAATGTTGTGTACATAGACGAAGTAGCATGATGCATGTCGGTGTTTACAGTTCCAGTATTTTTGTGACAAATCTGCAGTTGTGGATCGTCTTGTGTTACTTAAATAGGTTTTCTGTATACGTTCCTTGCAGGGACGTGGGTGTTAAAGAGTGACATTTGGCACAGTGCTTGTGTAATGATATACAGCAAGACATTACACACAGCTTGCATGTCACCAAACAGTGTTTCAATCTATGCCACGGCCATAATGATTTCCTTCACCACTGTTGTGGAAGGCTTCAACATTTTTCACGTAATGAGTAGTTGGTTAATAAAATTTACATATCTTAGTATTCAATCTAATAATAGCAGCCAAGAATTTCAAAACAGAGCAGGCATTTTAAATTCTGAACTCAAAAATTTGTTGGGCAGAAATGTGATTAATTTACCACCTTGGAGCAATGCAGTTTTGGAATATTTCATCAATCTTTATTCTTATTTACTCATACAATGTAAACTGTCTCTTATTTGATTGCAGTTAATTTTTTTAGTGTGTTTTGATTCTATTAGATTCACTAAATTTAGTGCTTTGCTTGCACTCTCCTGGGCAATTTAAGTAAATTATCTCATAAAAGTCTTTCATGGATTATAGCATGTAAGTTCACTGCATTTTCCACATCTAGTCAAGACATCAATATGCATTTGGTGCATTTTTGCAGTTCCTGCAATTTTTAAATGTACTTAACATCAGCACAGTCTAAAATGTTAGTTTCTTTTAGCACTGCAGCTTTGAAGGTTTAAAATTATGGTAATCATACAAACAATAAGACTTAGAAATGTAATTATTGTACCATTAAATTATTTAACTCTTAATTATTTTTAAGTTTTTATATGTAGAATAACCAGATTCAATGGTCTTCCTTAGGCAGTAGAAGTTTTACCATGCAGAATTATTTTTTTTTAATGTATATAAATTCATTTGAAAAAAAATTACATATCAAATAGATAAAAACTTAGTAGAAATGAACACTTTCAGTTATGACTCACAGCTTTTGATTTGATGGTGTAGAAGTATTGTTTCACTGTGCATTCTTAAATATGATTGTTCCAAAAATGTGCTTATTTGAAGTGTGTGTGCATATTACATGTACTGTATAAATTGTTAAAACTGTGTTTGTAAAGGTAGCATACATTCATTATGTTATAACTGTAGGTTCCAGATTTGAATAAAACTTTGAGAAAAATTGTGTTATTTTGTATACACAGTGAATAAGCATATTCTGAAATTCATCGTATCCACCATTATATACCAGAGTTTTGGAAACTACAGTATTAGTCTGGTGCAGTTGATTATCCACTTGTTCAACCAACCCAAAATGGTTATCTGGTGGATGTGCACCTAAACATCTCTAAATAAGTGTTTAAAAACACATCACAAAAAAGAAAAAGATAATAAACACTTTGGTTGAATGGTGTAATTGTGAAAGTTGAAGTTGTTGAGTTTATTTGCAGCAGAAATTATTTTAAAATTAAAGATGGGACATGATTTGTGTTTAAAAAAAAGGTAGTGCATTAATGCATAAGTAAATTGCCATAACGTTCAGTGTGGTTTTACTGTTTTATGAAATTATTTTGCATGTATTGATGTATTAGATATGCCTGGAGACTTTTCTTGAAGTAGCATTAAATTGAGGCATCGTGAAACATGTGATGAGGTTCTTATACCCATCAGAATATTTTGAGAGTTATGGATATTGCTAATAATATGCTATAACGAGATGACAAAACAATGCAGATAGGAAAATATGATGTTGGTTGGGGAGTGATGGACCTAATGTCAATAAAAAGCACAGTAGCTCAGCTTACAAACAAATAGTTAGTTTCAATAGCCACAATAATTTCATGTTAACTTCTTTACGAGCTCCATCTCATTCCCCGTAATGCATTTCCAGCAATGTGATTAAACAAGGAGAGGTCCTAGCAGATGTGGTATATGTTTATGAATTTTTAATGATGGCATTCACAATGTGAATATTATTCACAATTACAGGATGAACTGTGTTTTCCAAAGTATAACTATTGAACAGTGTGATGCATTCACAAAATACAATTAAGTAATGTGCATAAGTAGAAAGTAAATTTATGAAAGAGTAAAAACAACAAGAGAAAAATGAGTTTACTTAGAAAAGCTTGACACATGCCGTCGGGTGACTGATGATGACGTTACGGTCGGGCAAGGTTTTGTGTGTTGGTCAGAGACATGGGCGATATGACTGGGCTGACTTTATTGGCTGCTCGCCGGACCTCGGCCATTATGTAAGCTAGGGCACGTGGCTTGATGGTACAGCACAAAGTATGCTGTGGGCTTAACTGTCCTTCATACTACGGGTTTGCACACAGCCGCTGGTTTACCTGTATTGGGCGTGGCTTGGGGTAGCTTCTGACTCGGCCGCTGTTGCTGCTGCAGCCGGCCGGAACTCGTGCCCAGTTCTTGGGCGGAGGTGGTGCTGATGATAGCCCGCGGAGGGCTGCTGGTCCTGCGTTGCTAGAACCACAGGTTCGCTTTACCCAGTGGGACGTGGAGCCCCTGACGGAAGTCGACGACGACTTGGTGCNNGGGGGGGTACTGGGAGGTGAGGTCTCACCAGTTGTCGGGCGGCTTGAGCTCGTTCCCAGCGGGTTATGCTGCAGAGGGCAGTTGGGTCTGGGTTACAGCTCATGTTGGATTTGGAGGCAGTAGCTCCCTTCCTAGCTTGCCACTTCTCATCGCTCCTATGGGTGTATGGCATAGAGGTAGGATCAAGGTCTGCCACGCTAGGGAAGAGCAGGCGACAAAGATCCCTAGGAGGAGAAAAAAAAACCCCCCATCGAACATGCAGACAGTTATTTAAAGATTATTGCTGTACAACAGTAAACATCCCTTTTCTTGATTTTTTTATTAATGAACAGATGTGCAGCTTTCTAAAGACGGAAATGCAATCCGTGGGAAAGCTTCAAAAGATTTTATCATCAGAATTCGGCAAGGATCATGAAAATGAAATAAGCTGAGCAATACAAGAATGATTTATCCTACTTTGCGGCTTTGAAAGGAGAGCTACAAATGTGGAAATTAATTCCTGAAATGTTTCCAAAACATCCGGCAGAAGCTTATAAATCATCAGAAGAACTCCCAAGCATTAGTGTGTTATTGCAGCTGCTGTATATTTTACCAGCAACAACAAGTACAGCAGATCACTCATTTTCAGCCTTGCGTCGCGTTGTCTGAATTCACATGTAAGCAGTACGATGGTGGAAGATCGTCTTAATTCCTTTAATGGGTTGGCTTTTCTACACATTCATAAGGACATGGCAAACACGATGAAGACTAAAGAAGTGTTAGAAGTCTTTACTGGAAAAAACAAAAGAAAAATGGCTCTATACCTCTTGTAAATATGTTGTAAATTAACCAAAAAATGTGTTTTTCTTTACTTCAAATCATTCTTTTTCTTCCCATTCCCCGATTCTTTCAAAATATATAGGCTGTGTGTGTGTGCCCCCCCTCCACAAGCTAAATTCTGGATCCGCCCATGCTTGGTAGTATCCATTATTCCTACCCTTCCCTGAGAAATCACACGTTTAGTTGGAAAACAGATATGTGGTTGCGTGGATGGTAGGCAGCCTGTATCACTGTTGTGCATGACGTGTGAACTGATACCATGGCTAATGCCTCTTTCCTAAGGAAACAGGTTTATAAGATTGTGGACGGCTGAGAAATTACTGCGAGCAAGTGTGCCCCATCGCATTGGTTCCTGTGTTCGTACCCAGTGGCTATGAGGTTGCCTGCCTGCTAGCATTGCGTTGGTAGTTTATACAGCAGACAGTTCCTCACAACAAGTGTGACTGATTGGAGTGGAGTAATGATGAACTGACGGACATGCATCTCACGTATGGTGAAATGATGTGCAATATATCAGCTGCACATCGTCGATACGCCGAAAAGTTGCCAGCAAGACACTTACTAGATGCACGTGCATTAACTTCAGTTTATCCGCATTTGTGTAAAACAAGAACTGAACGCGCAAGTTACCACGGTGTTGGTCAGACACCCAACATGATATTGATTGATTGATAAATGTTTTATTCAAATAACCGGAACAATTACAGTAATGGAAATAAAGATTACCAACAGAGGAACAATGATACCAGTCAACATGTCATTATACAAGTAATACTTTTCTGTTGAAACAGAAGTAGCAGAAAATACACAGAAATGTAACTGAAACGAACAGAGAATTACAGTGAGTAACCAGTTGGGGAAAATAACCAAAACATCTAACACGATGTATTGGACTATGTTGATGCTAACCCACGTGCCAGCACTTGAGGAATCGCTAATGTACTGAATGCGTCACATTCTACAGTATGTGGCATTTTGTGGCGAGAGAGATTTCACGCATATCACTATCAGCCAATGCAGGCACTTATTCCGCCTGACCGGTCTGTCCGTTTACAGTGTTGTGAGTAGTTCCAAGGCCAAATTAGGAGAGCCCCAGGTTTCTGCAGCACTGTAGTATTCGTAGACAAAGCATCCTTCACGAGGCAAGGTGTCTTCAACCTCCAAAACGAGCAGGTGTGGCTACACATCTACCCACGTCCAGTATGGGAATCCCACTTCCAATGTCTGTTTTCTCTGAACGTTTAGGCGGGGATATCAATGGGGTGCTTTAGGCCGCACAGCAATCTGGAACTTCCTATTGGCGCTTCTTGGCGATGACCTGCCTTAGTTACTTGAAGATGTACTACTGAATCTACGAGACGACATGTGGTACATGCACGGTGGTACACCGCCACACTTTAGTCGTACAGCAAGGCAGTACATGGATGCACAGTACCCAGTGCGATGGATTGACTGAGGTAGACCAGTGGGTTGGCCACCCAGATCACCGGACCTAAACCTACTCGACTTCTACTTGTGGGGTAACTTGAAGGCACAGGTGTATGCAACTGACATTGACAATGTGGAGGATCTCTGGCAAGCAACGTATTCAATATGCATGCCGCATCGCACAGGCTAATCCCAGTATGTTGCAGCATTGTGAGCCAGTCATTCGTGCATGTATAGAAATGGGTGGCTCACACTTCGAGCATATGCTGTAATCATGTAAATTCTTTGCATTCGAAATAAAGCACTGACACTAGAAGTTGGTATTAGTTAATTTCGACCACATTACACTACCACCATTTGTTAATACTCCAATCAATAAAGTGACTTGACCCAGAAGTAATTCCAAGAAATGTAATATTTGGCACAGATGTTACACAAATAGTACTAGACAACATATCGAAATTTTCTATTATTCCAAGCTGTGCTTCAGCCGCCATTTTGAAAAAATGTTTGCCGATTTTAGATTTTTTGTTTTTATTGCTAAATGTATGCAAACTATTTTTAAAAAATTTACATAAAAATTGTAGATATCTATTTTTCTTTTATTTTATGTACAGTAGAAATATCTCTATCACTAAAAATTAAGTTATGAATTAAAAATGCAAAACAAGTAATCAAATTGCACATAAAAGTCAGCAGTATTACATCTGCTCACAATCCCTCTTAAGTTATTTACATATTAACAGATATCCTGGTAACTATACTTAATATAACTTATGTATTCATAAATGTTTTCAGAATGATATGCTTAAAATAACATAATTAAAATACTCTGACAAAAATACAACAATCGGAGACCAATTTTATATCACACATGAAGTTGGAAATCACTATCTTGGTCTGACTGATCATCACAAGCAAGGGAATTCGTACAATCGTATTCCTGACAATGTCCACACATAGCTGAGCAATGAAGACCAGCTCTTAAGCACTCGCATTCTTTATGGTAGTCCTTTTTGCAGTTACACAATATAAGCAACAGAAGATTCTGTGGAGCTGGCAGTAGTTGGTCCTTCGCTAGTTTTAATCCCCAATCTGTGGGTACTAAATTATTTGCAAGCCATTGTTATACCTGTAAATAAACACGGTAAAAATGTTGGGTAGATGGAAGGGTAGCAAAGTCAACGTTTGACTGCACGGACAGTTTGGCTAATGCATGGTTATATGCAAAGTATCTCTACTTATTCAAAGAACAGTTTTATTTTTCTCCATACAAGTGCAATAAAAAATTGTTCTCCTGCTGCTCTAATGGCATCCTGTGTAGAATTTGGATTATTAAATACTTCAACCAAGGCACACGGTTCAGCATTCCGCTGCAATAGCCTCGCTGCCTGAATTTTCCCTTTTCGAAAAATAGCTCATGTGTCACACCCATTTACTACATGGACAAAAAGAAGAACTTTGCACATGTCACCTAACAGTAATTTCTGTTTGTGTATGTCAAAATACGTAGCCTCTCTATTTCCTATCGATGGCCGCATGAACCATACATCATCCTCCATTGTGGCGAGTGCTGTCAAGAGAACCAACAAATCTGTGTCTAGGCCAACAACTATTGCACATGTACTTTTTTTTTTTACTTTTTGTAGACCTGCTGTTACAATAGATAGATCGGCATCAGCTTCTGCTTGAACTACAGTGATGTTAACTTTAATCGGAAGAGCTGTCAGAGCTGTAATAAATGCTACTTTGTTGTGCACGTCACTAAGGAAGACATAAGATGTATTTGTTGTCCTCATATTGTCCTCAAATTGTATGCACATTGACGTTTTACTTTGTCCCCTTCAATGTTACTCTTCTCCTTGAGTGGTTGGCTCACTTGGATAACCATTGAATACGATAGTACAGTTATCCCCATAATTGGTAAGTTCATATAAGACATATATTTGTAGGACTTCACCGTATGTTGCTGGATGTGGCCAAATCATAGAATGAAGAAGATTCCCTCCATCTACAATGTAGGATATATTTGAATGTGTACTTAGGTATTCTCCAGATTGTTCGGATTGGAATTTCTTCATAATTAAGCACTTGGTTTCCGTGTGTAGTGAAACTGTATCAAACAAGGGTGGAGGCTGTGGCCCTAATTCATATTCAAAGTAAGCATTCAGCTCCTCAGGTCCTGTAGCAACACACATTATGCGATTGAAAAATTGTTTCAAGTTAATAGGAAGGACTTCATCTCGTATTTTGATTCCTGGTGTTAGAGTAGCTAATGTGACTACCTTATTTTTACAATGCAAATGCACGTGAGCAAAGTTATTCCAAACAATTTTTTTCATACACTGTGTTCAGATCTGCAAAGCACTGTCACATGTCACAGTGTTGTCAGCTACTCGTGCAGAAGAAATGCATATTGAATCATTTGATGTTCTGGTGAATGGATTGTGTTGCTACAGCCAGTCTTCGAACAATCTTCTAACATTAAAACCTCTGGATTGTCTTGCAGGTCCCAGGTCAATGTGATGGTCAGTTATAGCAACTGTTGTGCCTATGAAGACTTCAATTGCCTCTGTCACATGCTGATGCTGCTAATACCCATCGTGACAGTGTGTTGTTTGTTATTCCACGACCATGTGTGAGCCCACCAATACTTTGCAATGACTGCGTTAGCACTTGTTAAATACACATATCAGTAGATATACCTGACCAGAATCTGCTGCTGCTTCTTATTGTGAAGTAACCTTGTAAGGTGAATTTAACATAATCTTGCTGACACTCGGTATTTGAAGCCTGTCATTTCCTGAACATACAGATGAGCTGACTTAGCATATGGGTGTCCAGCAGCATGGAAATATGGAAGCATTTGAATTACAGTTGATATGTGCAAATTCCAATTTCCTGTTCGTTCAGTTCGGACGAATTGTAAAATAAGGGCCACCTGTTCAAAGTATTGCAACCAAAGTCTTGCTGTCCTACAAGTACTAGCTATCTGTGTCTCTGTTGATTCAAAATCCTTCACTTATCTCTGCAACAACTTTACATTGCATAGTTCCTCAGCTGTAGTACAGATGGTAAATAACTGTTTAACAAGTACCACAATCTCAGTCAAGGAATTAGACTGCATGTGTGTATGCATAGCTCGTGAATATGCATGTCCTGTAAGTATGAGATTGATAGCTCCTTCAGCATAAACTGTTTCCCACAGTTCTTCCAGCCTGCTCCCTTTCATTATGTGGCCAATAGTACCTAGGAAAGACATTATGAGATGAAATGCACCAAGGCGAACTATTACTTCTGAAATATCAGTACTTTCATCAGCTGCAGCTACAATTTCAGAAGCCTTCGTGTATAGTGGTTGGTCGAGTGTTACGATGCAATATTGGTTATGTGAAGAACTGTCATTTGCTTCAAAGGACAAGGCACAATATAACGTTGTTAAATGACCTGAATTTAGGTTGGTGGATGGAATAGCAGCAACGCGGCTAACTTCAAATTGCCCATTTCCTTCCACAGCAGTTTGCACGTATCCACTCTAGTTCGGTATACTGACACACTTGTTCAGTCCAAACAACCCAATTCAATTCCAATTGCCATGCTTTCACAGCTGCTTCGCATTTCTCTAGTTTCATGTCTTGAATGACAATTTTCTGAAGGTAAACATTGGGGGTTTTCTGTGCCAGTATACGTATATGTTGTTTCGCATCTTCATTTGGAATATGAGAGGGATCTCGTCTTATGATTGGGGACAGTGTAAATGATTTAGCGGGAGTTATGCACTTTATCCCACAAAGTGCATTAAATGTACCGAACTCTTCTAAGGTTCGAATTTTGACATCTGCATTATCAAATATGAACTGTATAAATGGGCTGTCATATACTGCAGGCTGAATCAATGTCATTTCACAATTCTGATGAACCAAAGCTTGAACATACTCCAACAGATACGATGTTCAACATCGATAACACGACCTTGCAGAATGCTAAATACCATATTGTCCTGAATCTAAGTCTGAAGTTTTTTGTTTAAATTTTAATCCATAGATACTGTATCTGTGGTACCGTATGTCGATGTCTAATAGAAAGTTCATTGATAATGTTATTCGAAGATGTGATGTGTTGGTGAAATGTGAAGAAATGACAAAAATTATTCTTTTCTTCCAAATTCTGGACTTAATAATTAAAATAATATCGTTATGGGTCTTTGGTTATCATTGGTGATATTAAATAACTCGACAAAAATAAATATTTTCATACTTGACATAATATATTACAACTCTTAGTAGAATTAGAAGGTTCCCCAACCTTCACGTGAATGTGCAATAGCTTCTAAAAACGAGGGGAGGGCAGGAAGATGCCCATAAATGTTAACCTTGGGTGAACCATCCCGAACTGTGCTGTTATCCTTGTTCTTACCGTTCTTACTAGTGTTTCTTTCGCATAAGAAAATAGTTAGAAAAAGACAATTGTATGGCAGGGAATGAGGTCAGGGACGAAGGGACGAGCGACGCCCATCCAGACAGACCACGAATTGCATACCAGGTGTACAGCAGAACGAGCTTGACCATGCCGTACCACTTACGTAGCATGATATCGTACATCCAGTGGCGGATTTACACATTTGCTGCCAGTAGGCTATTCAAATTTTGCCGCCCCTACCGACCTCTACAATTGCATACCCTAGTTCACAATCATATTAATTACAATTTTTTTGTCAATGATATTGTAACTTTATGATTTGTGCACTATCGTCCTAATTACACCACTTTTTTCCCGTAATTAGTATGATTGTGAACTAGGAGATTGATGTGTCAGTTTCTAGATTATTTTTACAACCCAACGATTTAGTTAAGATTGCACAAGAAATAGTTTTTGGGTATATTTCTGATCTAATTAAAGCTCAATCATGTACTACTAATAAGGCGGGGTAAGGTATGACTCAATACTACTTACATAATAATGTACATTCGCTAAACGTAATTAAATAATTTTTATTGCGCTTACTTACAGTTTAAAAACAATATATTCAATTATCTGGTAACAATCTGGCTGATGATGTCGATGAAATTCAATTAATTAAGTTATGAAAATTTTACAATACCTTTTTGCGCGATTTTCTATTGGCAAAATCATCAATTATATCGTCGTATGAAATCTTGTTCATTAGTTCTGACTATGCACAAAAGAGCTAAGGCATTTAGCTATTCTTCCCTTAGATCTTAGATAATTTTTCACCCGTTTTAAGCAAGAAAAGCTTCTCTCACCCGAACAATTTGTCGCTGGTGTAAATAGAGCAATGCGAATTGCTATATCCAAGTTTGGATAAACGTTTTTGCAAATTCTGTTTTTGCAGGAACGAAGATAGACCTTTCAATGATCCAGAATCTGGTTTTACCAAAATTCTTTCAGAAGAAAGGTGCCATTGAAAATGTATGTTTTCTGGAACTAAGTCAGTCTCTAAATCATTAGGATAATATCTTCCAAGAAAAGGGCTTTTTCCGTAAGGGTTGATGATGAAAATTCACTAATTTTGGTAGAAATTAAAATTTTTCATTGAATCTGTTGTAGGCCTCCTGCCGTTTTTCTAATTCGGACACGAGTCTATCAATGAGGACGAGAAATGTGTTAAACCTGAAAGTATCACTCGCAGTCATTCTCATTTCTTCATCGGGTGTTTCATCATAATTTTTTTTCCTTTCGGTTGTGTTTTTACCATGTCTTTTGTATACTGCTTCGACACGCTTAATTCCATCGCCTTTTGTTCGAAATACTTAAAATTTTCTCGTTCAGCTACGAAAACTTGCAAAGAGATTCGTAAAGATCGGCAACAGTGATCAAATCTACGGTAGAAGCCTGAATTTGAACATTCACTTTGTTTATTCTTTCCAAAAAAAAATATATTCCACACAACAACCATTACCGCAGTTTCCAGTTTTTCTAAATTCAAAAGTATTCCCGTCGCTTCATTTTTCGTTACAGGCTTTTCGGTACAATCATCCTTGATTGATTCCAAAGTTTAATGGACGTTGTGCCAACAATCTCTCAAACTTCTACATGCGTCCTCTCTAGCTGACCAAGTGTCAGATTTACTCTCTTTAGCGTTTTCCCTTTCCCAATTTCAGTCATTAATTTTTGCCAGCGCTGTGTCGAACTTACAAAAAAAACTTAGATTTTGACGCTACTCCCCACTTGTGGTGTACAGAATGGTTCGTAGGGTCTACAGTTAAGGTTAACTGGCACAGAATATAGGTGCCTTGAAGGTTGAGGGTATCAAACAATGACTTCATCACAACTTAGTTTTGAACTGGTTTATTTAACGGGAATTCATTCACAAATTCCCGGCATTGTTGCGGGAAGTACACATACTTTAACGCCCTGCGAGTTGAAGGCCTGAAGGGCTGATGACAATGTTCTGGCTACACTTCTGACGCTGTGGGGGCATTAGGTGACAGGGCAGGTCCCTGAGTGACGACGTGGTTACTTATCTGCACGTGTTGCGTGGTAGTTGTTCCGGCAGTTGAGGTCTGGTGAGTTGGATGGCCCTGATACGTTCCGGCAGTTGATGAGATCTGGTGAGCTTAATGGCCCTGTTATAGGCCCTCTGTCTGGCTGTTGTTGGTGTGTTGCACTCAGCTGACTTCCTCTCGACGTGGCGCTTCTCGTTGAAGCTCACCACTCGCTCCGTTCTCGGCGTAGGGAAGTAACTGACTGCTTACTTCCCTGCCATGTCCCGGCGAGGTGGCCCTTGGCGGGCCCCCACCCTGGCCCTCGGCGCGGGGTTGCACTGGACTAATCCCACTAGCTCGGCGTGGCACTCCTCGTTAGAGCTCACTACTCGACTCCGCCTTCTCGGTGCATTATTGTAACTGACTGACTGGTAACTGACTGACTGATGCGGTACTGACTGACTGACTCACTCGCATCCCGGCGTGGTGATACTACTCGTCCGACGTGACTCTGGTAACTGTCTCTGATTCTGCCCTGTGTTTCGCGTCCCGACATGGGCAGCAGAGTTCAAATCCGTTTCATCTTTTCCAGATTGTATTGTGTCATCGCATGTTCTTGGAGTTCCTGGTCTTGCAACACTACTTCCACTTCCACTTTTAAAAAACTGTCAATTTTTTTCGTTTTACGGATAATTTGTTTTGTTCTTCTTTTTTTCCATTTTGGCCTTCTTTTTATACTCAGCTCCACTAAGTCGCTTTCTCCCGTCACTCATTCTAACAATTTCTTGGATTCCAAGAACTGAAATAAAAAATATTACATTGGGAGTTTTATTTCTCGTACATCCTTTGTTCAGACTTCAGACATTGAATAATTACCTAACATCGATACAATAAATTTATTTAAGTATGATATAACAAAAAAATAGAAATTTCTTTCCATTGCTTCCGAAACAGCTATTTATCAAGTTAAATTACGTCTTACTGATTCGTTACGGATAATTTAGTGTTATATATTATGCTTACTTACCGGATATATGTTTCTACGCACCGGTGAAATTATGCTATGAAATTATTCATTCAATTCACGAAACACTTTGAAAAATTACAGCACACAACCAGAAAAAGTAAATACGGGACGGGGCTTGCCCGTTTGTATCGCCGGGCACCCCTCTATATCTATCTCTCTGGAACTCAATGCCACCACGCATCGTGTGCCTACAACAGCACGACCCCGCTTCGGCTCCCGCGGCGGCCGCGCCGCGCTGCGCTCGTGCAGTCAATTCGGCCAGACACACTTAGCGAACGGTCATGTCACTCGTTCCCGCGCCGCAACCAAACGCGACTACGCAAATTGTAGAAAAATTTATCTAAGTGGTGAAACATATTACATGTTGAATTGTTTCTGTGGACCTAATAACATTTAGGTATATAAATATGAATCTTTTCAATTTCTGTAAGACAAAAAAAAATGCCCCTAAAATCTGCCGCCCTAGGCTCCAGCCTACTTAGCCTGCTGGTAAATCCGCCACTGCATACATCGTATACTCAACGAACACGCTGAGGTTTTCACTGCTGCCAGCCCCCCTGCATCACACAAATATGGACAAACGCAGAATTTCGTTAACGCAGTCAAAACCTGTATACACCACCCCTCACAGTTATAAGATACACCAACAATGTATAATAGAAAAGCAAATACAGGAAATGCTGGATGAAGGTATCTGTGAACCCACTTGCAATGCTTTTAATTTCACCACAACATAATCTCCAAAAAAGGATGGAGGTTTTGCATGTGACTTCCGGCCCCTTAATCTTATTACTGAAAACACACCACCACCATTAATCAAAGTCAAGGATGCGTTCAACAGACTCGGCCAAGGCAAATTTCTGATGTCACTACATCTTCGTAGTGTTTACTGGCAAATACCAGTAAAGCAAAATGACCGGCACAAGACAGCATCCACTACACCAGATGGATGCTGCTTCCAGTTCAGGTCCATGATGCCATTTGACCTGAAAACTGCACCAGCAACATTCTAGTCAGTGATAGTGCAAGTTCTCGACAGCTATATAGTGGCGATTTTGACTTCACTAAATCAAATACAGTTCGCAGTAACCTTGCGTGCTGGGCTATATTCCTACGATAATTCTCCTTATATTTGCAACATGTACTGGGGATGAAAATCAGCTGGTCGACGCACTCTCAAGGTCACTGGGAAACACAGTAGCATGCGACAGGAGGAGTAAGAGGCCATCCTAAGACCATCTTCACCTGACTACCCTGCTATGGACAATAATGCCTTGCATCACTATGTCTGTCTCTGACGACAGCGCCCACGGCGCGCCACAAGGGGCGCCGGCTAGGATCACAATCCCGACAGCATCTTCCTAGACCAGTGACACCGCAACACCGCTGGAATGCCTGACGTCCAGCTCAACTAGTGAGTTCACCAGTGAGCCAGTGGTGGGCATTCCTCCACAGCATGTTGGGGTTGCTCACCCACACACCTGTTACTTCATACGACTGGGCCTCAGGCCTCAATCTACGTCCAGCAGCAGGGACGAGATCGAGATGGAGGGATTCCACTCCCTTCTGCTGTTTCTTCAAGTATCTCTGTCGCTCACTGCGTGCATCCTGCATGGTATGCAGGGGTTACTCACCATCTCCAGCAGCCCTTCCAGCAATGCTTCAGAGAGGCATCAGCTCTGGCTCTTCACCTCCACTCTGCACCCAAGGCCCATACCACCCGTGGCCTCGGCGAGGACCATGTCGACCACCGCTCTGCTGTCACTAGTGGCCAGCAGGGATTAACTGGCTGCAACACACAAACTGCATCCAGAAGAATAGAAGGTATGAAGCAACATTCGTCTCTCCTCTCGTAGCCCATTTGTCTAGCCACACCAGCACAGTTATTATGTGCTCTCTGCTGGAGACAAGTCGACCCGAATGTAGTGAACCCCCTCCCACTGCACACTCAATATCTACAAGTCCATCGATGTGTTCTAGAATACAACCCACCTATGCTAATCTCCGAGCACCACCGGAGTCAGTTGGCCACCACACATTCATGCCCTCAAGAAACATTTTTTGAGGGTGTGATAATTCGGGTCGACGTATTTCTACAACCTCTTATGTACGCCCCTTCATTTCAAGTTTACATCCCCGTGCATATGTGGTCTGTGTAGTGTGAGTGGGTTAAATTTGTAATAATTATTATAGTGCGAAGTTACCATTTAGAAACACTGATTTGCAAGATAGACGAAATTAGATTTGTTTTTACCCTAATTGCATGGCTATCCACACTCTTACCTTGGTGATAATGGACTCGTCCTTTACGAGCGACACGCTGCCGCCCTTTTGCTCACGAAACAGGGGTTCGATTTATTTCTATAATTATTAAAATCTAGTACCAAGTTTATCAGCAACCCATTTAAGTACATAACACATTGAAAAAGACAGTACCAGCAATAATAAGGATTACATTATGTAATAATTATCTTACCAACACATTTATATTTCACATATAATCAAGGGTCTATTGGGTCTTTATTATTAGGGTAATTATGATTGTGCTTATTTGTTCTTGTTTTTAAGTGTCTGTTATTTTTCTACTGAACTGGCACACATTTGACTGGTGGTCTCGGCAGGCTCTGGCATGTTCTTTCAGTTGGTTACAAGCATTTGTCGGGAGCGGCCACACACTACATGTCTCCAGGTATTCAATACTCTAGCACAGGGAATTAGCTTACAATAAATAATTTATTTTTCCGAAATTAATTCACTTTTTCGTCATCCCAGAGACAGTGCTGCTCCCAATTCTGCCAGCTCAAGTCACGCCGGGGATGTACCTTAATGTATTTTCATACCGGCAATATACCTTGAAACAATGTAGGCTGGTAGCACATCATAGATGCTACACCTGTATTCGTGCTTCAGATGAGTAATTATCAGTGAGTAAATCCAGTGCATTCTACATTTGTATTTTGTTTCACTGCCGGCTTGTTCACAGTAATGCTCTGTGCAGGGGCGGATTTCGGTTTTGTGGAGCGTTAAACAAGATGCAAGGATGATTAAAGGTGGTAGTAACCATACTAGGCGCCAGACACTGACGACAAACGAGATGAGATTGTTGGCACTCTCAGGGTCATGTGGGCGTCAGCTCGGACATATGCCATTCCCTCGGTGATGTAATATTGTTTAATCACCCCAAAATGATGGTGAAGTCAGACTCCCTCGTGCCTGATATTTGCATTGGAGAGTGTAGTTAGCCTATTTAGGCTGACCCACTATTCTTAAGGGTAATGAATAATACATTAAGTAAAATGGTACACACTTAGACTGCTTGAAATAAACACTTGGATGAGGTTTGTGGGTGATTCGTGCCCCTTAATGCCATGTGAACTGTGCTGAGAAACAAAACATGTCATTGATACTGACGTATATAGTTATTTATGCAGTATACAGTAAACTACTTTATGGAGAACTTAAGCAGATTCTGGTAGTTCCCCACCAGGTGGGCTGTACTTTAAAAATGTGAGAAAGGAATGGTGAATCTATTTAAAGTAAAATCACCCTTCACCGGGTGGTGCTATTCTCTTTATTGTCTCTGGGTGCTGCCAAACAAAAAGGTTCTGGTAAAATTACTTACTGCTATGGAAGACTAAATAATTGGCGCTTAAGCATGATGTGCACCGAGGCCGGAAAGACTGATTCATGGCAACCGCACATAGCCACAGCTTGGCGGCAATTCACACACCAGAACAACTTGCATTATAAATAATTTTTATTAAACAAACACTTAAGTATTGCAAAACACATGTCAAAAATTCGACAGTATAAAATAGAACAACAGGCACTTGCAATAACACTTCTTTGATGGGGTGAAATGAGGATGACGATGTGAAACGAATACAGAGTTTTTGTGAAAAAGAAAACAAAACACTAAACTAATATTGCAGGAGCATCGCTTGCGTATTTCACGTGTCCTTGTATATTTTTATTTTATCTTAACATAACTCTAATTTCGCCCTGCATTTATCCTCAATATCCTCCATCCTACCACCTTCGGATGATTTTTACACCAGGGGCTAGAGGTGAGTAGAAAAAAAATGCTCTGCTCACACGTGCACTGCACTGCCCCCTATGCTCTGCAAGAACTCGATCGGCGCTCATGCACGCCGTGCGTGTTGCAACAGTGGAATTAGGCAAGAGGCATGGCAGACGGTCAGAAAGTTTAACATTCCAGTAATAGACAAAAATATATTCAGAATAATTATTAAAATTTGAACCCCAGATTGACACTTTTTTTTTAAAAATATCAAGTAGAATAATACAATAAAGGCTATTATTTGCTCCATCATTCAAATATTTTGTTTATGATGTATATTATTCGTTCTAAAACACGATATCAAGTCTAAGAACTAGATGTTTGGATTTCGAATTTCTTAGCTTTTGTTTGAGGGTTTTAATGCATGGAAAATATTATTTGAAGGTGGCGCTTTTGGTGATATAGTTTTATACTTTTTATATACCAATATTAGTGTATAAATGCAGAGAAAAATTATTTTCTTGCAATAATAATTACAAAAATTGCTGGTCAAGTCATTGATAATATTATTTTATCTTTCAAGCTGGTATAATGAATGATTTGTTTTAAGCTTAAATGTATATTACATTGAAATAATTTTTATAAATTCTTTTTTTAAAGACCTTTATTCAACTGCTACATGGCCGCTGTTAAATGCAAAAGTATATTTTGTAGAACTGTCCACTCTTAGTGGAGGGTTCATGTCACCATATGTGATTAATCATGATTTCTCACACGTTATTCCTTTGTTTACATTTTTCCTAATGGCGATAGCAGGAAATATATATGGAGTGAATTCGGTAATTTGATACTGACAATGACCATCAGCTGTTTTACCTGTAGTTGTACAAATAAATTTGAAAAACGAAATATAGTTGTGGTTATTCACTGGTAGGTTGTTTATTATTCATAGTGTACACTATATGTGCGGTTTTATTTACAGGTTCCGTAAATCTTGGAATTGCATCACTTCGGCGGAAAAAATTTGCAACCAACTGTATACAGTAGAGAATTTTCTGACCATTTAGAGAAGACAATCGTAATATAACTTCTCATACAAACAGTGGCACAGATTTTGCACGGAATAACTATTTTGTGGCTGTGATTTAGATTATGGAGTCGGGCGAAAAGTGGAAGGCATTCACGGGGGAGAGAACTGTGAGATAGTGGAATGTGTTGGGGGAAGAGTTGGATATGGTGAAAGGGGTTGAATGATAAGGGAAGAAGCGCTTGCCACAGGGTGATAGCCCAGTTACGAGCTGGAAAATTATTAGTCAAATAAAGGGCAATGGTGATATTGCAAAATTATTTTCTGCAGTAGTCAAGTCTTTTTTAAGCATCAGTGATACATTTGCCTATGTTTGTGGCAGATAAAACTCAGTGGCATTGAGCAGTACATATGCTCACGTTTGTCTGGGAACTGATAGCGAAACATAGTCTGCCAGGTAACCTATGAAATGCTGTGATACTGTGGAAGGCTGTGACAAACAACAGTTCTCATCTTATCTCACTTTTCAGAACATAGTTCATACTCCATTAGTTAGTTACAATTCTTCACACAGTAGTTAGTAAATTGCCAATAGTGAATACAGCAACTCTTCTCACTATGTACTCCACAACCCTGGAACGAAAGCTACCCGAATTCAAACTTTCCACACTAACGGTCACAGCGGATGCTGCATACTGTTATACTTTCGTTCGTGACGCTTAGCAACATGGTCATCTGCGTGGTAATTATTCAGAGTAGCGGCTTTTCTGTAAATAAAAGAAAAAATCGCAGAAAGTGGCATGTTTCCACTCTACTAATTACACAGAACATGAATTTACTAGGGGCATTGACGTATTACCTTTACAAACCACAAATACGATAGTGGGGAGGGCTACGAAGATCAGGGAAATTGTGGGGTAAAATCATACAGACAAAAAGTACAAAAACACCTCAATTTAACATTTGGCCACCCAATTTCGTAATATGTGCCCACCTAACCTAACTGAACCTAACCCCACGATGAGTGAATCATTATTTTACATTTTTAATCTATCCTAGGATTGTAGGGTTTTAATCAAACCTACGATTTTACCCTAATCTAGGATTTTAGGGTTTTAAAGTAACAGTAAAACACACCGGAAGTATATGAATTAACTCACATAGCTAGGCGGCGGGTACAATTTCACTGTCCTTGGCCAGTTCAACTGTCGTGCACCTTACCTCACTCGACAAAACACCATGAACTACTAAAACGTCCAAGTAACACCTGCCACATAGCAGAATATTACGCACAGAAGCACTCGTTCTTGCACCCTTCATTTGTAAATCACAAACCTTCGCACTGTCGGATTCGGACGTGCGCAACACACACCATTCATCACGAACTGCACAGCATCTCATCTAAACTGCAACTAACATATGATGATGATGATAAGATGCA
Source organism: Clitarchus hookeri (assembly GCA_002778355.1). NCBI lineage: Eukaryota > Metazoa > Arthropoda > Insecta > Phasmatodea > Phasmatidae > Clitarchus > Clitarchus hookeri. Next base: position 200,756 of record NQII01004138.1, read on the forward strand.
CATTTGTTTATGTAACTATAGCATTGCTCCACCAAACATCATGGTTCCCGATGTAAACAAAGCAGACAAACTGGTCATACTTTTATCTATTTTATTATTTAGTACGTTTTACTTATGTTACCATTACGGTAACTGCGACAAGAAAACAAGAACTAAAATTCTCTTACTATCTTCATCCAGGCCCATGGACTTTGTAAATGTGCTTTCTGAGGTAGGGAATTGTCGCCGTGATGTTGAAGAATTAAAACTCGAAAATGAAAACCTCACAGTACTCCTGAATTAATAATCTTTAATTGTGTGGTATACCTTACACAATATACTTAAACGAGCATTTGACTCAACAATGCAGACTTTTTCTAAATAAAACAAAGGCTCTGAAACAACAGGGTTTTAAATTTGTCTAGATAAAACACTGTAAAATATGTGTAAGGAAGACAGAATTAGTCCGACCTATTTACATAGCATGCCGTGACGACCTACCCAAAGTTACGCAAGAAAATTGGTAACATAAGTCTTAATTTCCTGCTGTCATCGGTGTATCTGTTTATGTCGTTAATGTGTTTTTTAACTGTAAATTGGGCGTGTGCAATGAAAGTGCATACATGTGACTTAATAATTCCTATATATGTGTCAACCATGTTAAGATGCACTTTAATCAAGTGCAAGACTGGCATAATAACTGTGGTCTGTAGTCCTATTGGCTGTAAATACTTAATGCTTCTGGCTAACACTAAAACACCAGTATTACAGCCCAGTAGTTATACATATCAACATGTTATTCTTTTATATACCTTGTCTAAATAGTGATAGGAGTTGTGTGTTGTGTTTTATATGTTTTGTTGAAACAACTTCTGCTGGGAATTACTTTGCTTCCAGTTACCGGTAGCCTCATTTAGGTTTTCCAAAAATGTGAATATTTATGAACCTTAACACTGCTATAAGTGATGGCATTGATGATATCTTACTAAATTGTACTAGACAATGAAACTGAAGCTAAGGACTTAATACATAACCCTAATTATAAATTTAGCGATATTACTGACTACAATAAAATTATTGGCGCAAGTGCTCTGCTTAATGACCTAATTATTTTATACGTACAAGACTTACAATAAAAATAATTGATATAATACTTACTACTGATTGATAGATTGGCTACCAAACCAAATGTAATTGTTGTGGTTGAAACTTGGCTGCATTGTGATGATGTAGAAAATTATAACATTCAAGGGTGCACCGATTACTTTGCATATATAGAGTCTACACTAGGTGGTGGACTTGTCGAATGTGTCAGCTGCAACTTGGAACAAACTACTAGGTAAATCTGAGGCCTCACAGTACTAGGTTTGGGTTGAAATTAACACAGGACATAAGAGTAAGAGTAGGAATATAGGTGGATATTATAGACTACCACAAAAAAATGTAAATGCATTTCTAGCTGTTCTGGAAGAAGATCCTAACAAATATAAAGGAGAAACAGTAGTGACTGGCAATATGAACATGAATTATTGCAGAGATTGTCCACACTTGAAGTTCTATGAATTTATCTACTCTCCACTCGGGAATATTATTCTGTCTCATATAAGTTGGCGAGATTTTGACAGTTAGTGAGTGGCAACCTGACATATGCGAAACAAACAGTGTCATTTACAAAATCCTGTATCAGCTGATACACAAACGAACAAAAGATTATATTACGTTGGCTATTCTGAGTGCACTGCCGACGCACATTAGACAAGCAGAAAATACGTGATAAGAAAGAGTTCCTAGATTAATTAATACATCTTATTTTACGAGGTCACAAAACAGTGGTTGTTAGTATTATAAACTAAACTTTGTAATAATGTAGTAATGTATAGGTGTTCAAAATGCAATGCACAATAAAACGATCCGTGTCCAAATGAAACCCAACTTCAAAAACCTTTTTTCATGTCGTATCACCCCTCTCCAACCATGTTTTCCATACGTGCTTGATATTAATTCCAAAAGCATACAGTAATATTGCATAAAATTTTTAATTATTTTTTCTAATAATTTGACGAAATATATTTCAAATTCGTGTCGTTCCGAGCATGTAATAGAAGAACAGTCAACTTTTAAAAAGATGCTATCTATTGAGCAAAGGAAACGGCTCTCACCTCGCTCTGTCATGGTGTGCGCGCCATCTATCCTCTCTTTCCCAAACCATTACCATGCTAACAGATTTCCGAACAGATATTAATAGTTTTATTTTTTCGCGAGCTCTGCATAATTTTTAAAGTAACATATATTTCGTGTACAGCGATTTTGAGTACTAGTTATTTCTATTCGGCCGGTAATCGTTCGTATACGTAAATTATACGCCATATTTTTCTCTCAAAAACCCCTTTCCTTGTTTCCGTGTTAACGAAGAAAGTGGAACACGCGTGAATAGTTTTTAAGCAAATCTAGCGTTATTCCACGTCATATATTTCCAACTTGAATATATTAGCTATAACGTCCAAAGTGTGATAATAGCTACAACTACCGTCTCGCAAATGTTACTCCAAATCCCATTGTGTGCAGTCATTCCTTGTAAAGCAAATCTGTACATGAAACTTGAAAGTACAAAACTCTCTTCAGCTGTAGTAACTTGCTTCACGAAATGTTGATCATCTTTCATAATGTCACAATCGAATGATCCAATGTTCCGAACAACAGGTCTTGAGATGTATCGTCTCCTTCTATAACAGCGTGCCCGCCTCATGGCTCCCTAAAGAGTAATGCACAGCAATATAATACAACGACCTGCACCGTACCACGCTCTAAGCTGGACTGGCGCACGGCGGTAGCCTTGCCTCCAATGTTAAATGTTTTGAACGCGCGCTGGCACAGTAGAACTAGTGTGCCTTGCGCGCAGCCGACAAACAGATAAGAACTTCCGGCCCAACTGATAAGAACTTCCGGCACGGGCCCAACATCCGGTGCAGGTTGATGCACGCTATATTGAATCACATTTAAAGGCAAAACCTGTGTTTTCAGTTTTTGTGATTGGTGCAGGGAAGAGAGGGGGTTCTGTGAAATTATTAAATGCAAATATTTTAATGCATGTTATTCTTTATTATGCAACGTAAACAACAACGTATGCAACAGTTAGCAAATATTTAATTTTTTCAATGTTTTTTTTTTTTGTTTACTTTTATAACCTACGAATTATTTTAGACAAATGTCACTCTAAAATATCTTAAAATTTGTTTAGCAATACAGTACAGTAGCAAGTGGATTAGCTGTCGACACCGTGTTGATAACAAATACAGCCTCCACTTGACGCACCAGCTGATGACGAAAGGATACATAAACGAAAAGTAAACATTGGCGCTACTTTCGTCAAACTGTCAGAATCTTGCCAACTTACATGATGCAGACTATAACTTCTGCAATAACATGTTTGCAACCAGGGAAACTGAAGGTACAAGTAATCTAACTGATCATGTACTTTCTAATGTCACTGCAGTTGATGAGGCTACTTTTACAAAAACTCAATAAGCACTAAGGAAAAATGGTCCAGTCCTTGGGTTACTCCAGAATTGAGAAAATGTGTGCAAGATCGGGAAATACTTTATAAAAATATTTAGAAAGAACAGGTCTACCTTACACACTACGGAGAGCTTAAGAGAAATGAATAATAGACTAACGGCACTTAAAAGAAAATGCTTAAGTCAGTATTATACTTAAATCTTTCTGGGCTGCTCCGGTGACTCAAATAAAAACCCTGGAAAAATATGAATGTAGTTTTAGGAAGAAAGCAAAATATAAGTGTACTTATTGAGTTCATAACGAACAAAAACAACATAGCACTAACAGCCAGCAGACATTGAAACTCTCTGTGTCAGTATATTACAAATGTAGCTGTTGACTTAAATGCAGATATTAGGAGATATTGACATTATTGTATAAGTAATTTAAACACTATTGCAATGGCTAGCAATTCTTTATTCCTGACTCCGATGGATGAGGCAGAAATCAAATCCCTTATAAATGGTATCAAAGCCAGTGTTTGTCCGGGGTTAGTAGGATTACAGTTCGAGTAAATGACCTTGTAGCACAAATAATTCCTTGGTTAACTGTGGTTGGAAATACTATAATTAAAACAGAAGTATATCCTGCCTATTTTAAAAATGCTAAAATTTTCCCAGTACACAAGGAAGGCAGTCAAACAGTACTAGGTAATGATCGCCCTATCTCTGTCTTACCAACAATTAAGAAACTTTTGAAAAAATAATCAACAGACTGCTTAACTTTTCCCAAAGAATGACTTTCTGTTTAAGGAGCAATATGGCTTTAGACCGTCACATAATGCAGGACAGGCCACTATCAACTTAGTAAATACAATCCAACTTTCAATTGACAAGGGGGACTATCTACAGACTTGTGTAAGGCCTTTGATATGGTTGATCGTGATCTATCACTTACCAAGCTTGCATTTAGTGGTGTAAGAGGAGGCCCCTTGCAGCTTATCAGGAGCTGCCTGGTTAATAGGAAACAACTTGTAACAGTGTGTGGTATCCAAAGTGATTACTGCAACGTGATTACGGAGTACCACAGGGCAGTGTACTTGGACCTTGTAAGTTTGTGCTAAAAAAAAAATTACTATCTGGTTTAGGTGCAATAAGGAAAATATATGATTATAGTACTTACATATTGTTCTACAATGAATAGCCACCTCCAATACCTGAGCCTTGTTTGGGTTATAGATGGACAGTGTTTCCTTCTACCTCTACAGATAGCGCAAAATAAAGCACTGAGAACAGTATTTGGACTGTCCAGGCACCATCACACGCAGGTTATCTGTATTAAAAGTAACATTTTGCCTATTTGATGCCTCTATTCACTGAATATAATAGTCACAATACATCNCAGGTTATCTGTATTAAAAGTAACATTTTGCCTATTTGATGCCTCTATTCACTGAATATAATAGTCACAATACATCAAATGCTCTCAGATAATAAACTCAAATCAAGACAGCTGCANGCCTCTATTCACTGAATATAATAGTCACAATACATCAAATGCTCTCAGATAATAAACTCAAATCAAGACAGCTGCACACGTACTGTACCAGAAAAACTGGTACTCTATACTTACATCATGTCGGTACTAATTATGGTCTATCTGCTATCACTTTTTCTCGATATATGTTGTACAACTCTACCCTCAAAGAATTTAAGTTACAAAAAAATAACGCAATATTTAAAAAGTAGTGAAAGACTGGATCATTAAAGCCATTAATGACTGGCATAATATTTTATCGTACGGACTCAATTCCTTTCAATTTTTTATTAAATTAACCTATCTTCAATGTTGTGAAAAGCTATGATGAATCTATCATTTAAGCAATGTATCNTTCAATTTTTTATTAAATTAACCTATCTTCAATGTTGTGAAAAGCTATGATGAATCTATCATTTAAGCAATGTATCTTATCTAAGTGTATCATAATGTTAATCTCTCTCTTAGTGTTTAAGTAACTTGAAATCTCCTACTGACCTAAGTGGGTAAACTGTAACTGGATATTTTATTATGTCTTCTATTGCTNTTTAAGTAACTTGAAATCTCCTACTGACCTAAGTGGGTAAACTGTAACTGGATATTTTATTATGTCTTCTATTGCTAATATTTTACTAATATGCTCTCTTAGTGTTTATGATACCTTGATTTGTCTTTCCGACCTGTGTGTCTAAGCTGTGTTTGGATTTACAATTATGACAGCTATGATTATAATTTATTACTATGTTCCCTGTCATATATGGTATTTTGCTTATATCTGTTCATGTTTTCTGCCTACAAAGTACATGTATAAATTGTATGTGCTATATAATACTGCGTTGCCTACGATATAATCACGTAGGCATTGGTACTCTAATCAATCAGTTTAGTTTTATGGCAAGACTGTGTTTATTTATCTGATGTTTGTTCCCTTACTGCCCATCTGTATGTAACTTCTTAATTGAGTCTGCCTCCACTTAAGGCAAACTGTCTGCTAAGGAGACTATTACTGTAAAAAAGTTACTTGTAATATCCAACTGGCGTCAATAAATAAATAAATAACATAAAAAAGGGAGTGTAGTTTCTGAGCAGACTATAGCATAGTTTGTAAGGGCAAGCACATTTAGTGTCTGTGCGAACAGTGCCATCAAAACTGACAAACTAATAATGTATAAGTGATATTAAGGGAAATATCATAATAAATTATGATCACACAAGGTGATGAACGTTAGTGCCAAGTATACACACAAATTGGCTGACTGTGAAATTAAAACAGCATAATTTTACGTGTTAGATACTAAAGTAAGTACATTTATGTTTAGGTCTCCCTAAATACTTCAATGGGGAGAAGAGGTTTCTATGTATCAACGCACAAAGTCTATGGAAGGATCCCAAATAGTTATGGTGACAGGTCTTGCAATGACGGTGATACATTTCTGTCTTCATCCCCTCCAAACCTTGTCGTTATTCCGAACACCATTACAACAACCCATATTTGCGTATTGTGAGTATTGGTAAAATTGTGTCTCAGTGTTTATGTAACAATTTGAATTCATCAACAATTACGATGTGCTATTGTAACAAATGTAATTTGCATCTGTGGAATTAAATATTTTTATTAGAATGCCACGTAGCATTAAACTTCTGGGTAAATCAGACTTTTAAAAATTAAAGGCAAGTCCATGAATATTTAACTTATTCCATGCTTCTTTTACTCAAGAGATGAATATATAAATTATGGCCAGTGGTACAGTTGTTTTTGTATATTATTTCATTGTTGTACAAGATTTTTTGTTTACATATATTCCTTTTTTCTCTTTTTTTTTATATTATGTTGTGAGATTCATTTTAGGCATACTAGTGATTAATTTTTTTTAGTACGTATCCTTTTACTTTAACCTTTTAAAATGGTTTTACATGTACAGAATCCAGTGTAGTCTAGTTGATGGGATTTTGTTCTTTGTCCTTTTGCTATCACTTCCGAGATATTGGCGTACTAAAGAAAGTAATTATGGGCATTATGAACTGGTTCAACTTGGGTAAAGTAACCTTGAACAGTACCAACTCAAGCTCATAAATCCTGTGTACCCTAACTTACAGGAAATAATGGAATCAATTATAGGACCGATGTGAGAAAACTTTTAGGGATACACCCTGATGAACATCTAAATTAGCAAAATGTGCTTCGCCACAAAAACAGTATCAACAAAATGTATTAGTTTCCAGTCTATGAAAGGTTTTTACCATGATTATGCAGATTCTTATGTGTGATGGGTTCTTTTTTTTAGGATAACTCCACCAATGACTTAAGGATTTTTTTAGATAAAATGAATGATGGTAAGAATTTTGACTAACAGTCGCAATAAAGCATCATGAAAAGAACATTTAGTAAACATGACATTATATCCTTTTCAGGTCTGTATACATTTATGAAATGGTATTCTTTGCTTATAAATACACATTTAGAGGACAGCTGCAAAATCCTGATATTTGTGTGTATTTAACGCAGTGCAATGATAAATTACACTTAATGTTTCATAATACATCAAATGTCTCAAAAGGTCCTCTCTACTCTACCATAAAATTATTCAACACATTGCCATCCGGTCTCGAAACTATTAAACAAATTGAAACAAAATATAAAATGTGTTTTACTTAATGAATTTTTTTTGCAATGATTTTTATATTACAAAATCAATGTACTGTAATTTTATCTTGGGAAATACATGAAACCCATGAGCAGAATTTACAATTTAAATTAAGATGATAATGTTTTGTGTTATATAAACATGAGCAAGTTACCACTGCATGCTGATAAGTAATACTTTTAAATACTTTAAATAAAGGTAGCACAGAAACCATTTGGTTGAATAGAGCATTTTTTGCAGTTTCTTCATGCCTTTTGGATCCAACCTGTAAAAAATCACTCCATATATGACATGTTTGGTTGTTTCCTAAATATGCCAAGTATCACAGGTGTTTTATAATTGTGTTAACATAAAAGCTCCTTATTTTTAGGTAAATTGAACTTTTATTTATATTTTGTCTATACGTTATATTATTTCATTAATAATTTATATTATTAAAAGCAGAGAGAAAATAGGTGTGTTGGTAATACCTAGTAAGAAATAGTTCTTATGCAAAATATTATTACACTGAGCATGCAGAAATGCAGTGTGCCAATCCATTTAGTGTAAATTTCTAGACTCAATTAAACATTGTTTGCATGAGGCAGAGGAATATCCTGGAAGTAAAACATACGGGCTTCATAAAAGTTGGAAGTAACCATTAATGAACTATATGCAAGTATCTACTGTAATGTTGAATTTTTTACTGCAAGCGATTTCATTTTTTTCCAACTGTAATAGTTTTGTACGACAATTATAACAAACCTAAATACACTTGATAACTGTTACAAGATACAAGTAGGCAACAAATAAAGTTATTGAAGAATAATTTGACGTGACCAAGCTTGGCTACGACGATAAAGCCAACTTGATCTGCGGTGTTTCCAGAGTTGTGAAGTAATGTGTGTGTGCCCGGTGCCACAGCTCTGTGGTGAGCTGATGAGATGTAGGGTCGTTCGGCCGACAGCCTAGGGACTCTGGTAAACACTCCGTCATACACCCGTTGCCGAGGTTGTGGGCCACCTTGCACGCCTTACTTGATTATCAATAAAAACAGTGGTGCTGGTTGTTAAGGTATTTATTACCCCGTTATGTACACTCAACTATACAGAAGACACGTGGCCTGAATGGCCCGGAACTACAAGCGACCACGTGGTCTTATCATGTGAAGCTCGAAATGCACTTTTGATTCCCGATAAATAATAACGTCGCTCTCCCCTCGGCGCTATGCAAGTTAAGTAAGGAAAGAGATGATGATAATGATTTCTAATGTTCCGGATGCGACTCGATACTGTTCGACAGATTATGTCCTTGCTAGGGCTTCTGCGGAGTGGGGAGAGCGTAACGTCCGAGCTCGTCCAAGTCCTGGCTAATACTGCCGGAAATGTGCGTCGGCTTCCGCCGCCTAGACGCCGCCGACGCCATGCGGTGGTACAGTGAAACATAATATACACTAAAAGATGATTATGGGATGAAAAATGATATGAACTAAATTAACACAACAAAACATAATTACAATTACACAAATACATAATAAAAATGATAATACTTATTCTAAATGTTTTCATTGCACCAGCCACAGCATTGCCAAATGTAGAATGTCACATGTCTCTGGCTGTGGCTGGGCAAATTGTCTCCTGATGACAAAACAAATTATAAATGAATTACACACTGACATTATTTACAAATACACTGACGAAATAAACTGAATAAATAATAAACACTAATGCACTCGTGCCCACAAGCCTGTCGGTGTGGTGCGTCTGGTGTGGGCATACTGCGGCAGTCAGTGGGCAAAAGGACTCGTGAACGTGGGGTTCACGTCAAATATACACATTCTATCAGTTTTAGTAAGGTATCCAACAAATCACCATGTCAACAACAAGAAAATATAATCAAGCACATATTTAATCAGAACAATTAAACCTTTAGACAATAGAACTTTGGTGAAGAGATAGTTAAAAATACAAAATATACTTAAATGATGCAAAGAGTGGGGGCTCCTCTGATATAAAGGTTTACGCACTTTAATTGTGCTATATTTTACTTTAAATAGGCCTCCTGAGTGTAAATCGTTAGTCACATAATATAATGTGTTTTTGGTGTACAAAAAAATCTGAACCTCCCTTGTACAGATAACATACCTTTTTGTTTACATAAACTGCAATAGAGTGGGTTGGAAATATTACGTATCTTAGAGAGTGTATGGGCTTACCAGGTTTGAATTACGAGTTTCTGAGATTTTTCATTGCATGGTTTGGATAAAAAAAAATTATGGAAATGTAAATACATAGTTACCATTTTTGTTACCTGGAACAGTGATTGAATCTGTAATCTCCCAAATGTGAAAGGTGTGATGTTGCATTATTAGTGAATATGAGCATTTACACATGTGCTTCAGTTAGAAATGACAATTCTCATACCTAAATATAACTATCAACCATGTAATTTTAAGGCAGGCTTTCTCAAATCTTATAACACTTACATACAATTGGTAATCTCACACTCGTCTGTACATTATGCATTAAACAACTGAGTAAATTAGACATCCAAAAATTCAAGGCAAGCCCATTAATATCTATTTTGTGGTTATTTTACTCAATATATAAATATATACATTGTGGCCAGTAGAAGTGTTGTTTTAGTATTATATTGTCATTGTACTACAAGATTTTTTGTTTGCATATATTCATTTGTTCCCTTTATTTATATTATATTGTGAGATTCATTTTAGGCATACTAGTGATATATATTTTTGCTGGTATCTTTTTAGTTTAACCTTTTAAAATGGTTTTATGTGTCAGAATCCAATGTTAAGATGGTGGGATTGGGTACATTGTCCTTTGGATATCACTTCCTCGATAGGGGAGGGTGGGGCAGCTTAAACATAGGGCACCTTGAACAATAGGCTTGCATTCTTTTAGTTTGTCATTTTTACGGTAGATGTCTCTACTGCAGAATCAACACACACAATTTTAAAACTTTTCGTAAAAATTTGATAGTTGAAGTAACTTTTTCAGGTAAATTAACAGTTTCTGTATACTCTTATCATAGTAAGAATCATTAATCTGTGTAACTTAATAGATAGTATATGATTTATAGTACTTTCTTACATAACCTTTAGTTTCATTGTTCCAAGATGCCGGCGTGATAACGCGTGCTCAGAAATGGCTGCCGATGGGGCACATTGAACCGCAAAAGTTGGGGCAGTTTGATCCATGTTCAACCTGCCCCATCCTGATATGATGCGACTATAATTATATAATTAAAATAGTCTAACAATTCAGTTCTACCCTGTAGCTTCCTTGGAGTACAAACATTATTTTCTTTCATTTCAGAAAATTGTTCGTAACTACAAGCCAAAGATTCATCGGAGGAAAACAGACGGTAGTCTGATGAGAAGAGCTGTTGAAAAGGTGATGAAAGGCCGCTCTATTCGTCAAGTCAGCCATGACCTAGAATTAGATCGTATAACGTCTCAATACGTGAAAAAATATCAGTCTAGTGACGTGCATGATGATCATGACTTTGCCCCTCATTTTAACACAAGAATGGTGTTCTCAAAAGAAGAAGATGAAATGGAATAATATATTTTGACCTGCTCCTTAATGTTCCACGTTCTCACCTATGAGGCTGTAAGACACCTTTCATTTGAATATGCAACGAAGAAGGAAAAAAATATGGGATTACTGGAAGGCCAATGCTATGGCAGGAAAGGACTGAATTTTGGGCTTTATGAAACGACATTCAAATGTATCTCTGCGAGCTCCGGAAGCAACTAGTATCTCTAGGGCTCAAGGTTTCAACAGAACATATGTAAGAGAATTTTTCGAAGTTTGGATGAAAACGTTGGCGGAAAAAAATTTGGCCCAGAATCTATGTACAATTTAGATGAAAGTGGCATAACCACTGTCCAAAATGTACCCAAAGTTTTGGCCAAGAAAGGAACGAAACAAGTGGGGCAAGTAACAGCTGCTGAAAGAGGGACTCTTGTTACAGATGTTTGCTGCGTGAATGCAGTTGGAAAGGCATTACCTCCGGTAATGATTTTTCCTAGGGTTAACTATAAGGATCACATGATCATAGGCGTTCCTCCGGGAACTCTAGGACTTGCAGCTCCAACTGGGTGGATGAACAGCGAGCTGTTTCATCGCGTTCTCGCTCATTTCATAAACCTTATAGGATGTTCTGCTGGAAAAAGCCGTGGTTTTATTCATTGACAACCACGACAGTCATTTGGGAATTCAAGTAATTGAATAGGCGCCCGTGAAAATGGACTTTCTATTATAAAATTCCCACGCCACACATCACATAAGTTACAACCACTTGATGTTTCCATATATGGACCACTAAAGACTCATTATAAAAGAGCTGTTAATGAATGGAATTTAAGTAACCCTGCGAAACGCATTACAATCTATGATCTTCCTGAATGTTTTAATAGGGCGTTTTATCGAGCGCTTTCGCTGGAGTATATATCAAACGGCTTTAAAAAAACCGGAATCTGGCCAGTTAACTCCGAAATATTTTCCGATGATGATTTCCTTGCAGCGGGAGTCTTCATGAGTGACAATCCTACTGAGAACATTGTTCCAAAAAGTCCAATCCATGATGACACGCAGCTTGTGGATACCGAAGACGATCTGAATGAACCCTCTACATTTGTTAACATTCTATCACCAATGACACAAGTTATAGTGAGATAATCCAAATATGTTCATTGCCAAAGCGAAAGGCCATCGAGCAGTCAAAACCTCGCGCGAAAAGGGTGGTTGTTGGCTGCAAACTTATTACGAGCACACCTGAGAAAGATAATGCGCTTGAAAAGTAGAAGCAGAAAACGGCAAAACATAAATTACCTGCTGCTCAAAACCCGTTACGAAACAGAGAGCTCTCTATTGCCCAGAGCGGACACGACAGTTCGGTGGATAACATCTAATATGAAGGTTTCACTATGTCTGAGTACTTAAGTGATAAATATGAAGAGGACCTCGAAGACGATACGATAAAACTTACACAGTTGACATCAAAAGAGCCGGAAAGCAGTGACTTTGCCCTGATAAGACTAACTAACTCCATTGAATTCCAAAAGTAAGGGCGATTATTACGTTGGACAAGTAATCGATATAATGACAGAAGACAACGAACAGCTATACGAGGTTGAATTTTACCGACAATAACGTAAAATGACTGGTCGGTTCTTTAAACCAGAAAGAGATGATAAGGATAAGGTTGGAAGAGGTGATATTGTGATGTGTCTTCCAAAGCCGACCATGACTGGTGGCACCAAGAGGGTTCGATCTCTGCTGCAATTTAGTATGGACCTTAGTCAGTACAACTGCCAATAAATGTGTTTATTCTTGATAAGTAACATAGGTTTAAGGTGCCCCTCCATATGGTTCAACGTGCCCCACCAAAGGGGCAAGTTGAACCACTTCACATTTTTCTTTGGAAATTAAGTTTAACCAGGTTCTTGATATACTAATCCATTTGTTTTCTATTTTTAATTTACTATTGAATTAAACTTATGTTAAGTATACAAGTTATTTGATTAGTTTTATTATCCAGGTTTATACGAAAATTTTTCTCTAAAATGTTCAAGGTAACCCACTCTCCCCTACTAAAGAAAGTAATTATGGGCATTACGAACTGTTTCAACTTGAATAAACTAACCTTGAACAGTACTAACTCAAGCTCATAAATCCTGCGTACCCTAAATTATAGGAAATAATGGAATCATAGCCAGGACAGATGTTGGAAAACTTTTAGGAGTACATGCTTGTGAACAAATAAATTAGCAAAATATTCTTTGCCGTAAAAACAGTATTGACAACATATATTAGCCTTCCGTCTATGAAAGGTTTTTACCATGTTTATGTAGAGTCATGTGTGATGGTGCCTTCAGTTAGCTTCACTAAATGATCCTACAGGGATCATTTAAATGTACAAAACTGGAAAATGGCGTGCAACAGTGTCAGACATCAGTGTACTTGCAGAAGGTGGAAGTAGCATCAAAGGATTTACTGCAGCCATGTGTGTGGTTACTAGAGAAGCTGGTCAGATCCCATCACTGTAAGAAGGAAGTGCAGAGCAAAGACATTTCTGGGTTATTTTCTGGGGTAACTCCACCAATCACTTAAGGAATTTCAGATAGTAAAAATAATTATGACCAACAGTATAAATAAAAAATCGTGAAAAAAACTTTTTGGGTAACTTGAATCTACTTATATCCTTTTCAAGTGTGCATATATTTACAAAATTGTATTCTTTGCTTTTAAATAAACATTTTAGAGGACAGCTGCAAAATCCTGATATTCGTATGTATCTAATGCAGAGAAATGATAAGTTACACTTAATGTTTCATAATACACACATTTTCTCAAATGTCCTCTTTACTGTACCAGGAAATTATACAACAAATAGTCGTCTAATATCGAAATTATTCAATTATTAAACATTGAAACAAAACATAAGTTTTATTTTACAAAAATTAATTACGTTTTGTCAACGATTTTCACTATACAAAATTAATGTACTTTAATTTTATTGTGGGAAATAAATGAAACACAAATACACTGACCTTGCATGAAATGGTTACCAAATTATCGGGTGACTACGAGTTCACTGTTCTCAGGATCGTGGGGCGAACAACAACGTGGCTTATCCCCTGACACACACACCACCAAAAGTTACAGAAAATGTAAATGTTTGATGTGAGCCACGTGCCAACGAGCTCCTTGTGCCCGGTCTTACCGCCACAGTCACAACTACTACATCGGGCCACACCAACCACATCAGGCCGTGAGTGCGTAATGCAGGTTGACAAGAACGGAACTTGCACCTTCTTGCTAACAAGAATTACATAACTCAAGAGATCGCCTTACTATTGATTGCAAGAGGTAACTCTTTTAGCAAATGGGTAGGCGATCTGAAACGCTGTTTACCCCAAAGCCACAGCTGTTGAGCGCACTGGCAATTGGTCATTTTGTCGTACCATCTCGTGCCGCGACATACGACGTGACGCACCACCAAGTGGCGTCGAAATGGCTTGTAGGCTGAAGCTGAAGTAATAAGTGCCCCAAAGTGTAACCAGTAGTGTTCAACATTTTTACAAACACATTAAACACAGTCACCGCATCCACAGATACAGTCAGGGGTGTGTTTTATTGTTTTAAGAGCAATCAGGAATGGCATTCCACATCCCTTTGCCCGGGTGGACTTGTCCATCCCTTCAGCAGACAGCCACCTGGCAGCACTGTAGCCAGTGAAATACAAACACTTCATAGGAAGTGAAATACAATCATTTTTTACAAGAAAACATAATAACATATTTAATGTGTATTTATATAAAAGCAATTATGTTTTCTAAAAGGGAGATTGCCTATAAAGGTGTCAATCCTTGTAACATGTCATTTAGTGTGGTGACATGCCCCGTCAACTTCACAACTTCAACCTTAACAGACATTTATCGTCTCAGCACTCGGACCAGACCAGCGGCATTAGTCATCCGCTCCGCGATGCCCCTCGGCACCATCTTTTAGGCTGTAATCACTTGACTGTAATATTAACTTAATCAACCGGAACATTTGTTATCTTTCTTTTAAGTACCGAGGGGAGATCCACCCGAAATCTCACCAGAGAGCTTAACACTGTCGCATATAAACATGATACCACGTTTATTTCACGCGAAGGTCACGGCAGGCCGTAAGTGCTGGGTTCGTTTTCTTGCATTATTCACATGTAGTCAAGCACAGCGAATAAACCTCTTTACAAAGTTAAATTTGTGTATAGTTATTGTCCTCCGGGACGCACAGGTTAATACATCCTTTGTAGTACCTTCTGCAATTTCCTAGTATATTTCAGGTGTATGAGACGGCCTACAATCTCGTCATAAGGTATACATAGTGTATAAGTAAGTACTTGACATCGTCATCAACAAACTGATAGAGGACATCCAAGGTTCCCTGGTCTGTCGATCGAATGACCCTCATCATTAACTCTCCACTGTGTTATGGTGCCGGGCAATCCAACACTCAACCAGCCCTGTGTAACTTCGACCACGCCATGTAACTGGGGTATTCCGGCTCCCCAGCATGCCATGATATTATCATTTACATAGTAAGCGAGGCCTTCTAGAGGTGGTGCGGAATTCCTTGGAAAGGGCCAGGACCCGAAGTACAACACGATAAATGAGAACGTGCACTTGCAGTTACTGAAGAAAAGTTGCATTGTCGAGTTCAGCATACAAATAAACACATACAGAAGCCAAATTAAGTGGTTCTGACTCACAAGACCGGTCCTAGTTTGTATACCATTCGCCACTCGGTCAGAACGAAGTGGAAGCGATCCATAGCAATCTCGATGAGTGTATTATGCTGTTGAAGCCAGGGTATCCCTAAAATCAGGTCTTCTTGTATCTCGTCGGAACCAAGAGCGGTGATGTCCATGGGCCTGTCGCGAATCTGAATTTATACTAGGACATTATCCAAGCATTCACTGGCCACGTCCAAACTGGCCAATTGTACAGTTTGTTTACCTTTGGTGATCAGCTGTTGATAAAATAGTTCGGCCCACACGAAGTTGTGTGATGCGACATTTTCGATCAAGTTGACAGTGTTCCACTCGTTTATTCATATAGGCATTCGATCAACTGATCACTGGTGGTGGTAACCTGGCCAAGATAATGACATATCTGGTTTATGCTTGTAGTGTCTGGAGTTCTGGTGGCGACAATGACAGAGAGGGCTACCCCAGTTTGCCCTACTCTGCTTTGTCATTTCCCTGTGGTTTGTCTACACGGTTCGGGCACATATGTGAGAAGGAATTCTTTAGGCAGGTATGCTAGCTCGGTATTTGAGTGCTGCAAGTGATTTAATATTTATGTTTGTCGTAATATCTAATAAAGTTATCTGACCACTACAACAACATTCTATCGTTTACACAATGTCCCACACTTTACAGCGGAAATTTCTTCGCCTCTCATAATGTACAGTACATGATGCTCACACACATTTGCCAGCAAATGCGAATAACAATTTATATATATATATATACATATGTATATATATTTGTAATCTGTTTGTCTCTTTCTCTTGCACGACTAATGGTTCCAATGCTTGTTGTTTTGTATGTGCTTACAGTTCTGCTAACGTATAAATATAAATTATATGTATTCACAATAAGTACATGTAAATACATATAGTATTTAAAACATTATAAATTGATAGTTTATAGTGTATAACTTAATTCCTTTTGTAAAGGAAAGTATAATGTGTGAGACTCGGCGGGTGTGGGACATGAGTCTGATGTGACTTTCTCTTGGCTTGTGTTCTGGGTCATCTCCCCTTCGCTTGTCGAGACATGGACATTGTTCGCGCTGGCCGTCGGCTTACTGCGGAAGGTCCTGCACTTTCTAATGATGTTACTTGATTGCTCGAAGTCGGTCGGGTCGTATGTGTTCCTCTGCTAGTGTTGTGACTGTCGGTCGTTCACTAGATGCGAAGTTTTCGTTTTAGTCGATTTGTAAGGAAGTTGTCTGATATTCTGTTGTACTGGTCAGGACGTTCAGGCATTGTATAACATCGTTTAACAAACTGCATAGAGTACTCGACGTCTGTGTAATTCGTAATTGTGCTGGTTAATAAGTGCTTATAACTGTTTTCCCTTTACGTTTTGTTTTTTAATATCTATTTACATCATCATGTAGCAGTGATGTCTCTCTTGCATGACTAATGGTTTACATGTATGTAGTTTGGTGACAAGTAAAGGAAAGCCATCTTTACAAGTCGTATAATGCATTTCGTAATTGTGTTGTATTCATTTTTTGTGGTTGGTTCCTGTGATCATTCGTTCTTTCTCATGTCGATGTGCATTCTAGCTTTTTACAAAATTTCTTGGTATGATATCGACATTGATATAACTATTATGGACTGTAGCTCCATCGGAGTTTCTTATAAGTATGCTTAGGACATACTTGACACTTGCGACCTTTTTCGTTGATGGGGGTGTTGTCTATGTTTTGAATTTGGTGACTGTATCTTAAATGGTTCGGTAATTACACCCAACTATACATATAATTACTCTTAAGCCATACTTAACCCTGCGTTAATTTTCGCTGCTGGGGGTGATGACTATGTTACGAATTTGATGTATATCTTACACGGTTCGGAAATCACACCCAACTATGCTTATAAGTGTGCTTAGGTTATATTTGACACTTCAATCATTTTCCTTGTTGCAGGCGTGATAAGTTTTGTAGGTATCCACGCAACCTGTAATTTGGTCATGGCTGGTGCAGGGACCGGTAGTGCGTTCTCGTTTGTCGGGTGCTGCGCGAGAAAATTTCTGCATAATAATGTGTCTGGTCTGCCGGGCACTGGCCGAGAAAGCTTTTCCTTATGTTTGATTGTTAGCTGGGTTCAGTCGTCATTCATAGTTTGTGTGTGCGTACGTATGTGTGCGAAGGGCAACGCTGCGAGGTGTAGGTAAGGTGTGTGTGTGTGTGTGTGAAGTAGGGGGCCTCGCAGTCGGGGACATCGTGGCAGGGACTGGTAGGGGGCGGGCCACCTTTCGAGAGCCTTGCATATCCAATCACAGCCTGGAGCTTTACATAATATGTTTGGCCCCTTTATCGACGTGTGCGATGGTGTTCTTTATGATAGGTCACTAGCTTTGTCGAAGTTACATGGCGGAGAGACAAGATCCTTTCGAGAGCCTCGCATAACTTGTTAGGCCCCTTTATCATTGTGTATGGCAGCATCCTTTATGATAGGCTGCCAGTTTCATCAGTGACGAGACTCTTTCGAGAGCCTCGCATAACATGTTAGGCATGACCTTGACCATTGACCATTATCTCGAAGGATGACATCATATGACCTTGACCTTGACATTTGACCACAATCTTCCTCGCATAACATGTTAGGCACCTTTATCGTTGTGTGCAGCAGTGTACTTTATGGGAAGTCGTTCGTTTCGTCAAAGTTGTATGATGGGGGGCAAAGAACATGAAAATTCTTCAGCCAAGATTGCTGGTGCTGGCTTGTCAGTGATGGGGCCCTTTCGAGAGCCTCGCATAGCCAATCAGAGATGTGCACCTTTCGAGATGTCGGGAGTGATGTCTATGTAATGAATTTGACGACTGTATCTTAAACAGTACGACAATTACAGTCAACTATGCTTATAAGTACATATAGGGCATAAATGGCTGTGATAATTTTCGTTGGTGGGAATTATGCCTATGTTATGAGTAGGTGATGTCTATGTTACGATTTTGGTAACTGTATTTTGAACAGTTCGGAAATAACGCTCAACTATGCTTATAAATAAACTTAGGATGTAAATGACCATGCAGTCATTTTAGCTGCCGGGGGTGATACATACATTATGAATTTGATAGCTGTATCTTCAACAGGTCGGAAATTATGTTCAACTATGCTTGTAAGTACGCATAGGGCATAAATAACTTATAATTTTCGTTGTTGGGGGTGATGTGTATGTTATGAATTTGACTGCTGTAACTTAAACAGTTCGGAAATTATAGTCAACTATGCTTAAAAGTACGCATAGGAAAAATGACTCTGCGAACATTTTCGTTGTCGGGGTTGATATATATGTTTAGAATTCGGTGAATGTATCTTGAATGGCTCGGAATTTATGGACAACTATGCTTTTAAGTTCGCATAGTACATAAATGTGTATGCAGTCATTTTCGTTGTCAGGGGCGATGTCTATGCTGCTAATTTGGTGGATGTATCTTAAACGGTTCGGGAATTACAGCCAACTATGCTTATAAGTACGTATAGGGCATAAATGATTATGTGATAATTTTCGTTGTCGGGGGTGATGTCTATGTTACGAATTTGACGGATGTATCTTAAACAGGTTGGCAATTACGACCAACTATGCTTATAAGTACATATAGGGCATAAATGACCCTGTGATAATTTTCGTTGTCGGGGCTGATGCCTGTGTTTGGAATTTGGCGACTGTATCTTAAATGGTTCGGGAATTATGGCTAACTATGCTTATAAGTACATATTGGACATATATGACTGAAAATTTTCGTTGTCACGGGTGATGCCTATATTATGTATTTGGCGACTCTATCTTAAACGGTTCGGGAATTACGGTCAACTGTGCTTACAAGTACGTATAGGGCATAAATAACTGTGGTAATTTTTTCGTTGTTGGGGTTGATGTCTATGTTACGAATTTAACGACTGTATCTTAAACAGGTTGGAAATTACGACCAAATATGCTTATAAGTTCGCATAGGGCATAACTAACACTGTGATAATTTTCGTTGTTGAGGGTGATGACTATATGAATTAGGCGACTGTGCCTTAAACGGTTTGGGAATTATAACTAACTATGCTTATAAGTACGCATAGGGCATAAATGACTGATAATTTTCGTTGTCGGGGCTGATGTCTATGTTACGAATTTGACGACTGTATCTTAAATGGTTTGGAAATTACGACCAACTATGCTTATAAGTTTGCATAGTGTATAACTAACCCTGTGATAAGAATATGAAGTAGGGATGTTCATGTGGAATGCTAGAGCATGGAGTATCGACATCTGGTAGGAGTGTAGGAGCATGAACCCCCAGGGCATCAGGTGAAAGGATGCTAGAAGGAGTATGAGAAAACCAAAGTGGAATGATAGAGCATGATGAGAGAAGTTGCATGACTGGGGGGCAATGAACACGAACATTCTTCAGCTAAGATGAGTGGTACTAGCTTGTCAGTGACCAGACCTTTCGAGAGCCTTGCATAGCCAATCAGAGACGACACTCTTTCGAGAGCCTCACATATCCAATCAGAGACGAGACCTTTTCAAGAGCCTCGCATAGCCAATCAGAGACGAGCTCACTTGGAATGCAAGAGCATGCAGTAGGGACCAGTCGGGGTGTCGTCGCAGGGACGACCTTCACTTGGAATGCAAGAGCATGAAGTAGGGACCAGCTGAGGCGTCGTCGCGGGGACGCCCCTCACTTGGAATGCAAGAGCATGAAGTTGGTACTGGCTGACAAAATGGCCGTCGTTGGTAAGGAATGTAAGAGCAGGAGGTTTTGGTGTGACGTCATCCTAGATGGGCGTCGCTCATCCTCTCGTCCCTCGCTCACGCCCTACCTTACAATTGTCCTTTTCTAACTACTTAAGAAAGTATTGCATTTTACAACACTAGGAAAATTCGTCATCCATTGAAGTATAATAAGAAATTGTACCTATAAATTAAAAAAACTGCGTAGTATAGAAAAAACGTTTTGCTCTATTTCCCAAAATACCTCGTTTTACCTAGGTAGTGTAGTTTCTAATTTCTGGGAGGGGGGAGGGGCACATGCGCTCTCTAGATACGTTACTTATACCAAGGTGACCTTTTTGTATTGCTGTTTGCTTGCTGATTACTAACATGTCATGTCATATTGCTTCAGACGCAGGGTTACAAAGTTCCAAGCAGTTGGAGGGTGTCAACCCGTATTTAATGCATGAAGGGGCGTACTCTCCGTAACGCCATTTTGTGTGGTAACCTGCATTGTGAACGTTTGCATGTGAACGTTTGCACGTCTACCATGCTCGGAAATCACTTTGGGCCCTATGTCGTATAAATGTGTTCCCTATTTATTTGTCCTAAGAATTCCGCTCACGCTGGGTTAGCATATACTAACCACTCATTCTGTAGTTTGTAGAACTTCATGTAGACCTGAAAGATAGTTTATTTCCATCCACATCACCGCTCATATTTGGCCATCCCTTTTTGCTGTTTTCCGACAGTGAACACTTTCCAAGAACCTCAGTTGCGCTTGACCCTCTCTCGTTAGGTCCTGAATTCAAGTTCGTCCGTTTTCACAGGGACTCGTGCTTCCGAATTTTAGGGGTATGCCCTTTACTTGAGCGTCTCCACGTCACTAGGTCAATGCGCCCATAATTGGGAAGATGTGCATTAAAATAAATCAGCGATACCACAATTATTTTACTACTAGCGCATATTATGTTTTTTTTTTTTTAGCTATATAGTTTTGAAACGGTGTTATCGCGAGTGTTTTTTTTGTATAATAGAAGTAGAATGTAAAAAATAAATATGTGTAGACTTTTTGTGTATTTAATAAAAAAAATATTAAAAAATATTAGTGTGGGCGGGTATTTTTTTTTATCTAAACGTTATAAATATAGATTAAAAATATTGCAGATGTTATATTTTTTGTATAACAATTTATGTTAATTAATTTTCGTGAAAATGGCATGAAATTTGGGAAACAGGGAACTCGCTAAAATATTTGTAACAAAAGTACCACCAAAATTACAGCTTCTTGTTGTGGAGCTAACGGGTTTCTTGGATTCGTCAGTAGATGCAAATGTCTCACCTCTTGGCAGTGGACGCGTGGATGGGTACACCAGCGTCTTTTACGAGAATTCGTGTGTTGATCCGAAAATCGCGGTGTCCACTATGATGCTCTTTTAATGGAATCCTTTGCTAAATGATTCCTTAGGGAGTGGGATTATTCGAAAACAAGAAACGTGTAATGCTTTACCACTTCATTGACAATCCCCAATTTCAAGCACGGAAGTGCGCAGTTCATTGAAATGTGCTTTTCCACACTCCTGCCCATTATCTTAGCATGCGATGCGTGTAAAGGTGAACAGAAATAATAAGTACCAGAGCACGCGTAACAAAACATGCGGCGAAGCTACCACATGACGAAGGACGTGTACAGTTTATATTAGCGTACCAGTTCACCTCACATTGCCACGTGTTTAAAAAATTGCGGTTGGGCGAGGGGGGCCTTCATAGCTTTCTGTGCCACACAGTTTACTTGATGTTATAGAATATTGAAAGAAGCGATGTGTGCGTGAAACAAACAGAACTGACAAATGAGAAACTTTCTCAAGTCCTCTCCGCTGACATCAGCATCGCTTCAGAGTTAACGGAAGTTCATGCCGCATCTTCAACCCGGTCGCCTCCCCGCCGCTAGAGCACGCATTGTCGGACGGCGGGTCGAGGTCGCAATAAAAACATAATTGTGAGAAATATTAAATACCTGATGATTGTTTTAAAATATGTCCCGCAGCACCGCGCGAGGACATACATAAAAACGAGGTCTCTGCAGGTGCTGCGGGAGAGATGGCCTCTATTAGAGCATTTGTCTTCTGTGAGGTGAGTGAGCCGTTGGTTTAAGTTACTAGTAAGCTGTCCACGGTAAACAGCACTTTGAAAGCCCTGCTTAACATCTTCTTGTATGCACATTGCGTATTATCCCACCATATGGAAAATTAACACTGACGTGGGCATGATTGCTTTATCCATGCGTCGGTAAATAGAAACTGTATAATTACAAGAAAATTAAATATTTTGCGAATATGTTACTTTTTAAATTTATACTCATTTAAAGACCAGAAAGCAAAATTAATTATTTCAGTATAGACAAAATGTATACCTTACATTTTAAATTCAACGAGAGGACGTGGAACTACTTTACCTCCATCGCATCGTTACCAACTTTACTGGTAATGTGATAGTCAGTTGTGCCCGTTAAAATGTATGCAGGTAGAGGCAGCGACATTTTTCAAAAGTTGATTTTAGAAGTGCTCAATTAACTGTGAATAGCGTATAGAAGAGTTTTTTTCCAATGGAGCACTGCACCCAATTGTACAACATGCACAACTCATTAGAAAACAGTACGCCAACTACTAAAATTTATCAGAAAATACGACTTATATTGCATCTGAAAGAACAATGCATATATTTTGTAACACTGTAAAGTTTTTTACTGGAGTTTATTTATTTCAATTTTTAAAGAATCGCAAGAAGCCCTTCGTCAAGTAGGGCAGTCATAATAATTACTACGGTTGCTTGTAACAAAATGTTGTACTGACGTTAAAAATATGTTAAATAATTCATTTTATGTACATACAATTTATTCTTAAAACTATAATTTTTGTGACAGAAGTGGACATGCATGAAATCTATTATTGAAAATATTTGTAAAACGTTGTTACTCATAATTTAAATATTTGTAAAACATTGTTACTCATTTTTTAAATATTTGTAAAACGTTACTCATTTTTGAAATACGAAAAACCAGAGCAATTATTATAATGGTCTTGCATAAGTTTTTTTGAAAATGTGCTTTGCAAAGCATATAAAATGGGAATACGCTGAAATTTTTTATATTAAAAATAAGGTTTTTATTAATTTATTTTCAAAGAATTTTAATAAAAATTTTTTTGTAAAATATTTGACAGTTTTACATAATATATTGTACTTTTCTGACAATTTTGAGTGTGTGTATACAATTTTTTAATTTATTCTGCTTAATGTACGGTCAGGTGTAGTGGTCCATTGAAAGCCACTCCCCTTCTACCATGTTATCTCTAATTTTATCATTTTCCTACCATTAATTTTAAAAGCAATTCTCCACCGCGCCTCGATACTTTGACTTTAGAGCCTATACTTATTAATTAATTATTAAATACAACTCTAAATTTTCAAAGGAGAGGAGGAGAGAGTGCAGAGTTTTTGGAGGCTCCTAGCGAGTCCTTGAAATCAAATTTTCACAGCATACTGTATTATTATTGTGAAATGACGAACATATGGTCACTATTTAAATACAATGCTCTCTAGTCTGTTACTTGCGTCTAGGGTTGCCACCCGTACTTTATAATAAAGTATTGTACTCTATTTCGGTTAAACGTACTGACTCGACACTTCTCTCACCTATGACTTACAGGCTGCATGCGGGGTCAACACAAAGTCGTACTCGGGTTTAATTTACGCACACTTACGTTTATTTGGTAAACACAGGTCACTGTTACACATACGAGACCTATCCCCTTTTCCTATCTGTCTGAACTGCTGGGTTAATTCTAACGCGTTCTACAGACGTTCTGGCGAAAGGCTTGTGTTGGGGGGGAAGGTTCTTGGCGGGTTGCTGTGTTTACCTGTGTGTTGGCTGTGGTGCGTTGTCCTCTCTCTCTCTCTCTCTCTCTCTCGGGTTGGTGTCCTGGTGTATCTCTTCGGCTTCTGGCGGGAAGTCCGGGCTCGTATCCCGGGATGTGTAGTCTCTCGCTCTCTGGTTCCACCTCCACTCGCGTCCCGTCACTCTCCCGA
Source organism: Clitarchus hookeri (assembly GCA_002778355.1). NCBI lineage: Eukaryota > Metazoa > Arthropoda > Insecta > Phasmatodea > Phasmatidae > Clitarchus > Clitarchus hookeri. The sequence goes on from NQII01004138.1 coordinate 225,499, forward strand.
TCATAACTCGTACATCACTGCCTGGTACTCGCTTTGTCTTCCCTATATATAGTTTTCTCGTGGTACTTCCCCTGAAGCCCGGTGGTTTCCCTAATTCTGCGGGGGAGATGAGGAAGGGGGGGTGGGCGCGTGCTGTGCTTCCCCGGCTCGGGGGGGTTCCTTTGCTCGTTACTGTCCTCGGGGTGAGAGGTGGTGGGTGTGGCGTCCTCGGGGAACCCTAGGGTCATTACCTCAGGTTTCTCCCCTGCGCAGGTATCTAACGTCGTGACTAATCTAAGTATGAGCGATTCGCGTCAATCCCCTCCCGTCAGTGCGATGTTAGCATACCCGTGCTAAATTGACTAGGGGTTGCTCTTCTGTGTGGCTTCCTCTCTGTGGGCTCATCCCCCGCGAGCGCTGCGCGTATCCGCAGCTAGCGGCGGCTCACCTCGTCCCTTCTTCCCCTCTTCCTGT
>NQII01004139.1:0-74223 GCA_002778355.1 Clitarchus hookeri
TGATTTCGAAAAGGATTTTTTCAAGTTGATGAACAATGCTGTGTATGGTAAGACTATGGAAAACATAAGGAACAGAGTAGACATCAGGCTTTGCAGTGACGATAAAAAGGTAGACAAGCTTGTAGCCAAACCAAATTTTAAAGCTAGAACCATATTTACTGAGAATCTGGCAGCGATTCACATGGAGAAAACAAGTATAACTTTGAATAAACCCATCTATGTTGGAATGGCGATATTGGAGACATCTAAGTTGTGTCTGTACAGGTTCTGGTACGACGTTCTAAAACAGAAATATGAACGTAACATTATGCTTCTGTCCGAGGACACCGACTCACTCATATTTGCTGTGAGTACTGAGGACTTTTACGTTGAATTGAAAGATATTATCGATGAATTGGATACATCGGATTACCCGGTAGATAATGTTTACGGCCTACGACAAGTTNGTACGAGGACACCGACTCACTCATATTTGCTGTGACTACTGAGGACTTTTACTGTGAATTGAAAGATATTATCGAGGAATTGGATACATCGGATTACCCGGTAGATAATGTTTACGGCCTACGACAAGTTAACAAGAAGGTGCTTGGCAAATTTAAGGACGAACTAAACGGTCAAATATTAGAAGAAGTTGTCGGCCTTAGGTCTAAATGTTATGCCCTCAAAATATTCAATGACGATAAGTTAAGTTGCAAATTCAAGAAAGCCAAAGGTATTAAGAAGGTTATAGTAAAGAACGAGATAACCTTTGAAGACTACAAGACATGTTTATTGACAAAGGAAAGGATATACCGGAATCAGAACCTTTTCAGAAGCAAGCTTCATAACATCTCCACCATAGAAATGAATAAGAAGGCTCTGAGTAGTTTTTATGATAAAAGGTTCATTCTAGAGGACGGGGTTCACACCCTGGCTTGGGGGCACCATGAGATAGGTTTGGAGAGACTGGAGTTTGTCAAGCATCTGAAGGGACTAAACGATCTTGAAAGCCAGAAGGATAGAGTGTAAGCATAAAAATTAAGAAAAAAAACGGAACCTATATATTTCATAGTTATAAGTTACATATATTAAATAATTTTTCTTTAATTGTAAAATAATAGTTGGCACTAAGCATAGATATAATATATCCAAGGATACGTTTATTCGTAGTATTAGATAATAGGTTAGGGAGAGTTTACATTTAAAGGTTGATTTAAGACCTTAGAGTTAGGTATAATATTACGAATAGTTTGGACCACAATACAACTTTAAAATTCAAATGTATTAGAAAATATGTTTACATATTAAAATCTGGCAAGTCGACGCGGTGAAACCCAGGTTGGNTATTAGAAAATATGTTTACATATTAAAATCTGGCAAGTCGACGCGGTGAAACCCAGGTTGGGCTTGAGCCACAAATAAATATATTAGATTAAGTGACATTTTGATTTTTCGTTATGGTTAGTTTTGACCATAAAATACAACTGAGAGTTATGGATAGGTTTGACCATTAGATGGAAAGGCAGTTAATGAAATGTTGTGCTGGAGTTTGACCATTAGATGGAAAGGCAGTTAATAAAATGTTATGGATAGGTTTGACCATTAGAAGAAAAGTTTAGTTGATTTTACTATATGGTTCATTTTAACCATAAAATACATCTAAGAGTTATGGTTGACTTGAACCTTATTGGGGAGGTGTCCCAGAAGGAATATATATACTTTCGATTTTTCGTTATGGTTAGTTTTGACCATAAAATACAACTGAGAGTTATGGTTGACTTGAACCTTATTGGGGAGGTGTCCCAGAAGGAATATATATACTACTCATAACAAATATATATTGTATGCCTTTAGTGAATGTCTTGAAAGAATCGATAATTATTTGTCAGAGACACACAACTAAACCTATAAAATAGAACAACATAAACCATTTTTATTCAGTACGATGTCGGACATTGCTAGCGATCTGCATAGAGTGATACAGTCGGTTCGCTCGAAGTATTTGCCAGCCAAGAAGCTAGACTTACGCCCAATCTTACAAATGAAGAAATCTTTAATCCAATTACTCGATGCCTTGATGTACTCAGGGAGAGTAGTCGTGAAGATCAAAGTCAACGATACTGCTGTGCCTACAAAGAAAAAAAGGAAACATGATGATGTGCAAACAGATGGGCATGATGGATCGGATGTGAATTTGGCACACAAGAAAAAGGTACGGAAAAAAGTCCTCAGATGTAATGCTTTGGCTCGATTGTACCCACGATCGTNAATTTGGCACACAAGAAAAAGGTACGGAAAAAAGTCCTCAGATGTAATGCTTTGGCTCGATTGTACCCACGATCGTACATGTCTCGCGATAATTATACGACGTATAGTGTATGCTGGCATAATGATAAACGGTTTCTTGGAGCTGATGAAATAGTGTTTCTAACAGGTTTGATAATCCAAGTACGCGATTACAAGACCCATGGAACACCCGGGCTTTGCGAACTTCTACTTTCCAAAAAGCTCAGGGAGTTAACAGAAACTTAACTGCTGGAATNCATGGAACACCCGGGCTTTGCGAACTTCTACTTTCCAAAAAGCTCAGGGAGTTAACAGAAACTTAACTGCTGGAATACAATACATTGCTCGAACTCACGCACGCGCTTTACCAAGATAACGATCCCGAGACTAGTGCTTATAAGGACGAAGATCACGAAAAAATTGACATTCTAACAGAACTCTTCAGTGGCCTAGCACTGAAAAATGGGGAAGGTATGAAGAAGATAGATGGTGACAAGAACATCGACTATGTGTTTGGGGACGATCCGAACGAACTCGTGGATAAACTACGACTACTGATCGCTTTGCAAATGGTTGGAAATTACTTGCACAACAAATAGATTTTATCCATCGTCGAAGAACTGAAGGAGGGAGGCAACGTACGATGAGTCGGATGTGAATCAATCACCCACGAACTGCACGCGGCCGCCAGGCGCAACAACCGTCTTCGCAAGTTCATGATTTGTGGGATGAACAACCTATTTCAAGCCAACCTCGTGGAGACGATACCATATGCTCGGGTCAACAAGAGCTACAAATACATGTTGACTGTCATCGATGCCTATAGAAAATTCGCCTGGGTCAGGTCCATCAAGTCGAAGAACGCACGCCATGTCCAGAAGCCATGGCTTATGTGTTGTGTAAAGGACATGTATCGAGATATCTACACACTGACCAGGACAAGGAATTCTGCAATGCAAAGTTCAAGGCCCTGATGAAGAAACATAATATAAATCATTATTCCACGTACAGCAATCTCAAAGCATATATCGATGGGCGGTTCAACAGGACTTGGAAGATATGGCAGCAGTTAGCAATGAATTACAGCTACAAGTGGCTGAAGCTACTGCCAAAACTCATCAGTGAGTATAATTTCACCGTTCATTCTACCACTCGCATGAAGCCCAAGTACATCGAGGATGACTCCCTACTTCGGACTGTGTACTCCAAACACAAGAAGAGGGACCCACACAATCCTAAAGCCAACATCGGCGACCTAGTGCGCATCTCCAAACAGAAAGGCATCTTTGAGAAAGGGTTCACAGCGAACTGTTTCGTGTGCGACGTATATGCAACCATACTACGAGTATCTACTATCTCGAAGATCTGAACAACGTACCCATCTGTGGAGGTTTCTATGCCGAGGAGATCGAGCTAACGAAGTTTCCAGATGTGTATTTGGCCGAGAAGTTTCTAAAACGACGTAACGGAAGGGCGTACGTCAAGTTGTGGAGTTTCCTTGCCTACTTCAATTTCTGTGTCGCTGAAGCGGACATCGACAGTTGAACTCGCTGTGGAAAAGGACGATGTATATAAAAACTTTTATTCAAGGGCTTATGTGTTTCCTCATGTAAGTTTTAAATTTTTTTTTNGGAAAAGGACGATGTATATAAAAACTTTTATTCAAGGGCTTATGTGTTTCCTCATGTAAGTTTTAAATTTTTTTTTATTGTTTTGTTTTATTAATTTTTTGAAAGATTGATCTGATAATTAAAAATGTTATAAATAAAATAGTAAATACCTTATGTTTGGAGTCACAAAAAAAAATTGAAAATAAACGACATATGAACTCTCTGGTGGTAGATGCTAAATAATAAATAACTAGCAAACTATACATATATATATATATATATATATATAGTGTACTATACTGGGTAAATATATGTTAAAGTCGTAATATAGTGCCAACGGGCAGATACGATTCATTGATTGGTATGGGTGGAGGGATAATTTTGTTATGTAAGGCCTGTGATTAATTTTTCTGGATGGGTGTGTGACTGTTTCGAGTTGGAGGTTTGAGCAAGGGAAGAGGGTCCAATGTTATTTGTATTTTTAATAATTTCTTGGCAATTTTTTTATATTTTTTATAATTGGAAGGGAGTGGTGGAGGTGATGGGGTGAGGTGAGGGTGGTGGCATGAGTGAGAGGTTAACATTATTTCTTCTATTTTTAGAATAAATTTTCCGATTTTTTTGCGATTTTTTTTCCATATTTTTATGATTGGTTGGGGTGGTGGTGTGGTGGTAGTTATGTGAAGTTTAGTTTAAAAAGGGGTAGGGTAGGGTACCGTTATATGTTTCTCGATTTTAGATTTTTTTTAGGTTTTTTGCAATATTTTAAAACAAATTTGGGTCCAAAATTATTTAAGGTCTCCAAGATCCAATATGGTGGTCGGTGCCATCACAAAATGAGCACCCCAGGCCACCTCGACAACCAAGATGGTTGGTGGCTCCTGGCTCCTACTCCAGCGCCAGACTTCCCTCTCTGTGTCATGTAGCTTAGCAAGATTTTGACAGTTCGACTAAAGTAGCCCCAAATGTTTACTTTTCGTGTCTGTATCCTTTCACCACCAGTAAGTGCATCAAGTGGAGGCATTATATTTTTTTAACACGCTATCAGCTAATCCACTCGCCACAGTAATGGAATACTAAACAAATTCAAAGTATTTTTTGACTGACATCTAGCATAAAAAAAATGCATAGATTATAAAAGTAAAAACATAAAACTTTGCAAAAAATTAAATATTTTTGCTAAGTCTTATTTAATTTATTCGAGACAGCGAATTTTGGTTAACATTTGCGAGGCGGTAATTGTATTTCTTATCACACTTTGGATGCTACGGCTAATATAACTGGAAATAAAAGTGATTCGGGGAACTTGCTTGACAACGCACTTTCATTCGCCAACAACTCACCAGCGACTATTGCAAAGCAATAATTCTACCATTACTGATATTAAACAGTTCTAGTAGAATAATGTGGCATGGAATAACGAAAAAATTGCTTAAAAACTAACCACGCACGTCATTCTTTCATCGTTTTATTAATACCGTATAGTAACAACACAAAAACAAGAAGTAAGTGTGTTTGCGGGAAACAACATGGCGAGTAATGGACGTAGACAGAACGATTACTGGCCCAATAGACACTAGTAACCAAAATCGTTGTACACGGAAATACACGTTACTTTAAAAATGATGCAGACCTCGCGGAAAAATACAACCATTGGCATCTGTTCGTAAATTTGTTAATTTACACAAGAAAGATTTTTTTTTCCGGCTGGTAATGCTTCGAGAGGCAGCATCACATTGTCCTACCTCTTGATCACTGTTTTTTAAAAGTTGACATTTCTCCTATTACTGGTTCGGAATGGCACGAGTTTGAAATATATTTGGTTAAATTATTTGAAAAAAATTATTTAACAATACCCTGCGATATTTCTGTAGGCTTTGGAATTAATATCAAGCACATATGGAAGGCGTGGATGGTGATGAGAGGGGATATGACGTGAAAATAACTCTCAAGATTTGTAGTTGCGTTTCATTTGGATACAGATCGTTTTAATGTGCATTTAGTTTTGAATACATATACATTACTACTTTAGCACGAAGTTTACTTTGTAACACTAATAACTGCTATTTTGTGACCACATAAAATAAAATGTATTAAATAATCTTGGAACTCTTCCTTAACCGCGTATTTTCTGCTTGTCTGATGTGCGTCGGCAGTGCACTCAGAATAGCCAACGTAATATTAATTTTTGTTCGTTCGTGCATCAGCTGATACAGGATTTGTAAATACCGTGTAATTTTTTTTGTATACATAAAGTTTCCACTTACTCACTGTCATGATCTTGCCAGTTATATGGGACAGAGAATGGTAGCCTTCTATTGGCTGACAAAAGGGGATCTCTGTATGTATAAATTATGCTTCTAATGAATGCTCTTAGTGTACAAAATTTGGTTGATATCTGTGTAATTATTTAATAGATGTAACGTAATAATTTATATTCTTTATATTAACGACTAAAAATGGTCTGCCATACTTAATATGTTATTTTATATACCCTACTGTAGCACTACATGTCCGTAAAATTTAGTGGGAATCTGTTAATTGGTCTTCCATATATGGCAAAAGAAAATCTATTTGTTCATGTGACGATCTTCATTATCGTAGGAAAAAAGATATAGTATTAGCATTCGACTACTGTTATTGATACTGCTAGTATACAAAGTTAAGTTAAAATCGGTTACGTAATTTCCTAGATATAACATACCAAGCTAAAATGTTTTATAACCGCCATTCTGAAAATAAGTGTCTGCCACACTTAAAACATATAAATTAATATCACCTACCACAGTACAACTTCTTCGCCAAATTTGGTAGGAATCGGTAAATTGTATCCCGATAAATAATGTAAATCTTTTTTCTTTCATTCGGGGCTATCTTGCGAAATGGGGCAGAAACTAGTCTCTATATAGACACATTTAATGGTAATAATATATATATTTATATAGCCAGTATACAAAGTTAGCGTATAAGATGAAATTTGTCTCGTAGTTTCCCAGATATAACAAACTAAGACAAAATTTTTATATGGCTACCATGTTGAAAATAAATGTTTTATCCACACACAATATATTAAATTTCATGGCATGCTGTAGTGCTACTCGTATGTAAAATTTGGTGGCAATCGGTTGGTTGTATCAGAGATTTAACAAAATTTTTATTTGTCATGTGGTAATATGTTACAAGATGGTGGACAAAATAGACTTTGTATGTATACATTTTATGGTTGTAATATACACTGAAGAGCCAAAAAAAACTGGTATAGGCGTGCGTATGCAAATAACAGAGGTATTGCACCAATCAGAGCAACGCGATGCGGTTGGCAGCTAGATCGTTTACTGCTGCTACAATGGCAGGTTATCAAGATTTAAGTGAGTTTTATAGTCGGCGCAAGAGAGATGGGACATAGCATCTCCGAGGTAGCGATAACATTTGGATGTTCGTGTACAACCATTTCACGAGTGTACTGTGAATATCGGGAATCCGGTAAAACATCACATCTTCGACATCGCTGCGTCCGGAAAAAGAGCGTGAAAAAATGGGTCAAACGACGACTGACCAGAAACATTAAACGTGAGAGACGTGCAACCCTTTCTGAAATTGGAGCAGATTGGATTTGTGGACTGCCCTGCAGAATTCATTGTGTGAATTGCCTCCTGCATACCTTCAGACATTGGTCGAGTCCATTCCACGTCGTCTTGCGGCACTTCTGCGTGCTCGGGGGCCCTACACGATATTTGGCAGGTGTACCAGTTGTTTTGGATCTTCAGTGTATACTGCTAGCACGTAAAGTTGAGTTGAAATTAATTATATGGTTGCGACGCTATAGCATACCAAGCTAAAACCACGATATAGCCAACATATTTTTTAATAAATGTCTGACCTACTTTAAACTTACCAGTTTATTTCACCTGCCTTATACAACATGTTTTCCGAATTTGGTAGGAGTAGGTCAATTATTTCCCGAGATATGACATAAAAACTTTATTTATTCGTGTAGCGCTCTCTTACAAAATGGTAGACAAGAGGTTCCGTTCAGACACATTTGATAATTGTAATATATACTCCCAGCATACACAGTTAAGTTGGAATTGATTTAGTAATTTCTGCGATATTGCCAATTATTCTTAAATGGCTATGTTACCACCATTTTGAAAATAAGTGTCTGACAAACTTAAAACACAGCAATTTATATAATTACCCTAAATGCTACTTCTTGTTTGCCAAATGTCGTAGGAATCGGTAAATTTTTTTCTGAGATATGACAACATCATTATTTCATGTGATGCTATCTTACAAATGACAGTAAAATGTTGCTACGTGTTCGCATATATGTTGCCTGTAATAGATGCTTTCAGCATACAAAATTTCGTCGAAATCGGTTAAACGGTACGGTAGACTTACTAAAAAAACTTAAAATATATGTATGCTCGCCATTTTCAAAATAAGAGCTTAATTAATTTAAATCCTGTTTATTTACATGGCCGACTACAGTATTAGTTACTTGCCAAATTTGGCTATAATTAGTTCAGTACTTTTCGAGTGGTATTTTTCGAGATATAACTAAGAATATATATTTTTCATGTGGTGCTATCTTCTGAAAAGACGCATATAGAGCAATATTTATTTATAGATTTAATTCTTACGTGATGTAAAGTCAACGTACAAAATTTGGTTTTAAAAAGCCTAATGGTTCCCGAAGATATGACATATCACCCTAAATTTTAAGATAGACACCATTCTGAAAGTAAACTTTCAGCGGGGTGGAAAACTATAAAAGTCGGATGTCCTTGCTAAGTTACTGTATAAATGTGAACCGAATTTGGTTAAATTCGGTTCACGCGTTCAAAAGTTGAAAGGGGGGACACACGCACAGACACATACACTCACATACACACACATGCGTACACATAGACAGGTGGGTCATCCCATAAGCCCTTCTATCATTCGGAAAGAAGGCTAAAAATACATGGGCAACATTGATGAACTTGTTGGTTTACTTATACAACCAATCAACCGATTTATATGGATAACATATTTTGACTATCGTGTGTAGATACCGAACACATTAAAACTAGGTCGGAGGAAGTGGAAAAATATTTGAAAAACATTTACTTATATAAACTGCGTTCTAGTTTCAAATTCTAGCTTTGTTCACGTGGGCTGCACCTTTTACAACTTCTACACTCCAATGTGTAGCGGGTGTTAAATGTCTAAAAAGTCTTCAGGTGTAGAAAGTGCAGTTTGTGTAATGATCTTGCCTGAACGCTTAGGTGCAGCCCTAAAAGAAGTTGTTTGTTAACTTTCTGTTCGTGTCATGTCAGCTAGCGTAAACATTTTGAGAAGTCTCGTCGCAGGCGATGAATCCGTTGACGACGCTTCTTTCCTATAACTTATTTGAGCAAACATGCATGTTTTAAAAATGGGTAATTCACAAAATTATTTTAAAAAATTAACTTTTTTACACTACCTCCTTTTTCGGCCACTTTTAATTTAAAGTAGTGTACAAAAATGTGTGGCTTAGTTTTTCCACCAGTCCAAAAAGAGTTATAGAGGAGCTGAAAGCCCTTCTCTCTATCTTATTACAGAATCTGTCATTTTTCAAAATTCCGTGTTATGTAAAATATCTTGCATGTATATACGAGATTTACTATTATTATTTGTCAACATTCATGTCAAAAATATATAATTGTATTTCATAAGAAGTCTTTGCGATACATAATATACCGCGCATGAGTAAAAACAAACAATATCTTTATTTACACAAAAACATTTTTTTTAAATATATCTTACGTCCCTTCCAGGTCGAACTGAACGCAATTTTTTATATCTACAAAACGTTCCCCTCAACCATCCATAACTGGAAAAGCAAACATCTTAAACCCTCTCTTGTAATAAGCACTAAATTCCTATTTTACAACTTCTACACTCACTACTCCATATCCCCGAGGTGGTGTAAAAGGTGTAGCACTTGGGTGTCGAAATTGTAGTTACACTCTCCAGTTGAACAATTCGGTTGTTGCAACCAAAATACTACTTCCGGCAAGAAAAACGCGAAGTTACATTTTGGGTTTACGTGAACAAAGCTTCCATCCAGTTTCTTTTGGATAGTACTGTTGGTAAAAAGAGAAAGCTTCTTAACGTTGGCACACAGAGTTTACAAGTTGAATGTCAATATTATTTATTTATATTCTTTTGCGTTTATTTCGTTTTTTTTTTCCGGCTATTTTCGTTCAGTGGTGTAGTTTGGGTTTATTAGACGGGTTTATACATGAGAAAATAAGTAAGAAAATTACAAAAGGGAATAAAATTTAAGACAGTAAATAAATTTTAACAGTGGTTTTGGCAATATAAATTGGTTTGGCGTCCTTAGAAAGGTCCGATTTACAATAGCAATTGTTCACCTTTTACTGAACTCATTTGTAATATTCAAATACATTAATTCTTTCTCTAAACATTCTTCGTCTTCTCTAACCTGACAATTCAAGTTGTGTACCCATTTCTTATAAGTAATTATAATTATTTCAACTATAACTATATGTGCAATTGTAAGAAATAAAGTGATAATAACTATAAATAAAAACTCCTCTGTATAAATAACCCTCACTCACTCATATATTCTAACTTGTGAATATGTTTACCAAGGTTGGAGTGCTTGTAAAAAATATCATCATATTTACAAGTGTGTGTTTGTAAAAGTCCTTTTGAGAAACACAATCACCATATGACTTGTAAATATGACTTGTAACTTGTACAATTTCATTTGTAATAAACACTGTTGACTTGTAGCTTTATGGAACAGCAACTTTATTATTTTACAAGTTACAAGTGAATTCTCTTGAAACTTGTAGATTTGTGTATTTATGAAACAGTTCCCAAATTACACCTAAATCGTTTAAAAATGTGGATTCCAGGTAGAAAATTTGTAAAAAAGAACAATGGTAAGGGCACCAAACCAAAGGGCCTAACTCACGGTAGAGTGAGGGAGAGCCTAAAAAGAAAAACCCGCCCCCAAATCCCACGAATATCTGTCAAAAATTGCGGATTCCAGGTGGAAAAGAAGATGAAAAGCACACCCTCCGGTCGTCGCATTTTTTCCCAGGGGTTTGACGAGTGGGTGAGGAAAGGGAGATTGACAGAGGAAGGTCAAAAGGTATGCGCAAATTCGATTCCACCTCTCTATCTCTTAAGGAAGAGGGGAGCGCTGCGTGACGTCAGAAAGCTTTTGTTTTTGATTCATGTGAAACAGATGTCGGAAGGCCTTTTACCAACTTGTTTATTTACGTGGCGCGAGCCAGCGGAGTGCAGAACCACGCCTCTCCCGTGTCAAGAGCCAGAAAGCGGCGACGCGTGTCAAGGGCGTGTAGACACGTGTTTGCCGGCGCCCGATGTGACGTCCGTGAGTGCAGTCAGCGACGCACTCTCGTCAGGGAGCTGACCGTGTTCCGACAGCGACGTGGCGTGACAGAGGCACGCGTGCGCCGTCATTCCGAGGTCTATTCCACTCAGGTTGGGAAGCTAAATGCTTTTAGTTTGGCAACTAATTTTTTTTTTTGCCACCATGTAAGCACTAGTGTCGCATGTGTACCGGACTTTGTGTATTTTCTAAATTAAAAACCAAAATAATTGCAATACTATATCATTCAAATATAAAATAACTACGTAACTAAGTAAAATCTTTCTCTTTTATTATTCACGTAGCTTAAAATTTTAATTAAAAGTGGCCTCTTTGGAACACTGTTCACCTAGCGGCAGAAATTTTCCCTATGCCAAACTCTTCCATAAGAAAACTCGTATTGTTCCTAATCTGGATAGAATCAACCTATGGCCGGCGCACTCGAGCCGTAAAGTGCGCGCCCAAGGTCCACAGTAACCACTCTGCCAATACGACTATCATAAACGACATGGATAGGATTTGAAGTTTTTAATACTGTATATTTCTATAGCTGATTTGCGATTGGTTAAGCAGTTTGGAAACATAATTTTGCGAAAATGTGCTTATCCTTAAGTACTTTGGATGTCCGAGGCCTAGAAGCATGGAAGTGACAAGGGCGAGCCAGGCATGCGCATCTCGCCTCATCGTAGCCTCTAAGTGCAAATCACTGAACGAGCGCGCCCTCTTCCCGTCGATAACGCGCCTCTATGAGATTTCAGCGGTGACCATATAATTGTATGCCATAAAACTTAAGTGAGCTGCACTTGTATATACATTAATGATCATGCACCGTGAGGTTATTACATAAAACTTTCCACGAAAACGCTCGATGTAGTCATATACCTTTCGAAAAAATATTGGCTTTGGAAGTAAATGAAGAACCTGTAGTTGGGATACGCACATGCAAAGTTTCTTAATTGTGATTTCTAAGCAGATATCACTCAAATACGTTTGGTAGTTTTGCAATACGATGTTTTTTGCAGAAGTCCCGCACAAATATTGGCGGTTTGGGTACACGGCCGCCTAGAAGGGCTACGGAAAGGTCTCGCTGTGAGGGTGAATTGTCGACATATGAAATCAAGAACTGGATCTCAAGAATTCCTTAATATATTTGGAGGTTTATTTCATTGACTAAATATTTGAATTAAGAAAACTACAACATACAGCAATAGTTGATACAATGAACGGTTTTTGAATAAAAATTTGTTGAATGTTAAATAGAAGCAACAAAATCAGTACATGTGCAATATCAATTGTTATGAATTTTATTAGATTTTAAAATGTTAAACTTTGACAACGTTATTTAAAAAAAACTTATTTTAAACATAATTTTCTTAAAAACTCCTATTAGAAATTTTTTTTAATTAAGTCTTTTTATTTCAAAACATTTAAATTTATATATAATATAATTGTAAATAAAAATATAATTTTTTAAATTTTAGTAGCATTGTTATGGCATATTTACAGATTTTGTTACTTATATCCCTAATTTTTTGCAAAAAGTAAGCAATTTCAAAATTTCAAGCTATAGAGTAGACTGCATTAATTATTGTTCTAGATTATAGTCACCATCATTCAAATAGCTTATCCATAAATCTAATTCTGTCAAAACGTATAAGAAGTTCAAATTCTGTTCTTGATTTAGTGTTTCGGGAATTGGGACACTGCAAGACGTTTTCATAGTCCTTAAATGCATACACTTTAAGAGACCCACTGATAACCAGGAAGGTCATAATTGAGGAAACCTGCATCCATAGTGAATGATATATATTATCTATATTGACGAAAACATTAACTCAAAGAGAAACACAATTATTTCCATCAGTAAGACAACTTGCAGTGCTGGTATTTATAGTCGAATTAAAGTGAAATTTGCCTTGTTTACCACCCGTCGCAGCTGGTCCCAGCGCCGGCCGTTTGCTCCATTCACGATTCATTGCGTTTCTGGGTCACACTACATATCGACACTACAAAGACATAAGAGCAAAGCATGGCGTGTGGAAGCGAAAATGAATCGTGTACCGAAAACTTCAGCAATACTGTGCCTAATACGTTTGTTTTGGGGACAATTTCACATGTGATTGCCAGAGTGCTGATATAAATATTAAACGACTGCTAAAGACGTCTGCATGAAATGTTGTAGACAGTCTTATAAGGTAAATAACCGCCAAAAAAATTCAAGAACATTTCGCTGATGGTGTTTTTTTCCTTTCAAAATTAGAAGTTAAACAAATAGTATTTACTCTGTGCTGACCTCATTGAGTGCAATACGATAGTAATTAAAATTTAATAAATGCCTTATTCACAAGGAACGTGTTGTATGCGAAGGAAAAATTAGAAAACTATAAAGTAATTGGTCTAGATTTTCACCGTGCAGTGAAAATATCTTAACATATCGCAAAAAATTAATTCAGAGATTAGGAAATGGCCTAAAATTTCTGAAAGTATTTTTTTGCAAGCATTTAATTGGTAAATAGTGCCAGACAAAATTTTTTCCATATTAATTCTTATAACGTTTAATTCACATTTAGACAGTTATAAAACATGTTCAATAATTGCCTCTAAATTGTTTGGTACACAAAAAATCAACTACAGAACCACTGAAGTAACCGTAGCAGCGCTAGTGTCAACACAGCGTTTACACAAGAGCAGTGCTGTAATACGGAGTCCAGCACGCTAGACGCTAGTCGAAACTCTAATATTTATTGGACAGCAAGGTTCGGCCAATCACACGCAGAGACAGTTTCCAAAACAGCGTGGTGCTAATTGCTGGCTGATTACACCCATATGAAACGCACCGTTCTACCATTTCCTTTCTTTACGCTTTGTGACGTAACTGACAAGTGTGTACGTGTTTATGATTATTAAGCCAACCACTACGACATCGGAATTCGTTTAGAATCATTTATAAGCCTTTGATAATTTGAAAGCCACTACCGTACCTCCTAACACAAATTTTTGTAGTTTTATATGGCATTTGGTAAATATGTATATGTTAAGTGTTCATGAATGTGTATGTGGTTAGGGGCAAAGATGTGTGTGTGGATGTACTTGGGTGTGTATGATGGTAATATTAGGATTTTACATTCCGTGGTCACGCCGGGACTAATGATTATAATTTGCTCCTGGTAACTCGGTGGTCAATACTGTTTCATGACAAGGATTGGATGCGAGCAGCGAGCAAGCTTCAGCGACCACGATCACCGAGGACTCCTAAAGACTGTTCACGTTAAACTGAGCACATTTGAAATCCTTGATTTAGACTGACGTTTGTGCACATTGTACATCATTCCACTATATGTAAAATTAACATTGCAATGGTCATGATAATTTTGGTCATTCTTCGGTCAAGTCAAACTGTAAAATTATTAAAAATTCGCTACTTTATACTTTTATGTGCATTAAAAAAAACAGAAAATTAAAGAAAGCATTTCAGTATTCACAAACGTTTCCTTAAAAATTTTAATTCAACGTTAAGCAATGGGACTACTTTCTTTCCGTCACGCTGTTAAAACTTTTCTGGGCACTTGCCAGTCAGTGAGTGTACTGGTTAAAATATATGCATCTGTGAACAGTGACCTTTTCAAATTTTGATTTCAAAAATGCTGAAATATTCGTGAAATTTTTATAAACATGCGTAGGCACGTAAGCGTGTGTGCATGTGTAACTTGCACATTTGTACGTATAACTAATTACATGTACACGTGTGCATACACATAAGTGTGCATTCGTGTATCCATATTTAGGTACAAGGGGGTGTTTGTTGTATGAATTTGGGAACGTATTTAGAGTCTATCTGGCTGCAATTAATCTTCCTGAAAAAAATATCCCAATCATGTATTTAAATTCCTTTTGATTTATACGAACTATAATCTAGGACTCGTGCAAATAAATATGTATAAAACAAAAAGGGGGCCTTAACAAATGCATGTTCAATTATTCACATTCGAGAGGACAATAAAATAAACAGACTAATTAAAATATTTTAAAAAGAACAAAAATAATCTTCTGAAGTGGTGGGTGGGAGGACCAGAGATTAGTAATCGCCCTGATGCGACAGCTCTAAAAACGCGCACGACTTAGGGAAACTCAGCGTGGTTGACTTGCTACGCGATTGTTTTGTTGGGAACGTTGACGTCGTCCCCCGAGGCCACAAACACAGCCATAACCCGACCATTCACTGAGCTCCGGCTTCCGATAAGTGTGACAGGTGAGTGACAAGTTCTGTGTTTGTGATTGCAGCGACTTGGGTGACTTCAATTTCCCAGGTCACTCGGGTGCCGTTTTCGGATCGATAGGTGCTCTGATAAAATGCGTTTGTGTGTATGCTTTTTTAAGATTTTATTTGAGAAAATATTGGAATGTAAGAAGATTTAAACCTCATTATAACAACTGTGGTACTAGAAAAACCCCTTTAAGTCTAAACGTAACTGTCTCATATTTTGATTTTGTTATAAATTTTCTAAGTCCGTGGACTTAAACAAGTTCTTTAACAGATGGAGGTTTTAATAAACTAAATCAGCTTATAACATTTTCCTATTTTATTCATTAACAATCCAAAAAACAATCCATTCCTACATAATGCCTCGACAATAATGGCTATCACTTGCTGTTTATAACTGATATTTACAAATCAGTCTATCATCTCAGAGATATCAAAACAGTTAAATAAACAAATCAGTATTTATAAACCGTTCAACAATATTTATTAAATTCCTATTAAAAATTATGCATTTGATATTACAGCTCCTTCATTTACAATAACGACAGTTTCACTCGTCCATTCAATCATACGTTGTTTCAGTTCAGATACCACCAGTCTTTGTGTGTCCGGAACGTTCTGGAGCACCCTGAGCTCTTTCGAATACACCGTCACTTTACTCGTCGGGTAACTGATCCTCCGTAGTGCTCTGACACTCTTTTTTGTCGTTGCTGCACACACACACTCGTCCGCTGCAGTCGCATTCGAATTCACTGCCGGTCCTCTTCTTAGTTGACTGCTCGTCGCACCTCGCCAGGTGGTCATCACAAAAACTGCCGATACTTTGGTCACAGTGGTATTTATAGTGGCGGGCGTGCTGGTCCAGAATCTTCTCCGCATGTTGGGTTGCGCCGACATAGTTAATTCAGTAGCTGACTAGTGCAGGCATCTTCGCTGTCAATCATACTGCTGCCAGGTGACCCAACGGCGGCGGGTCGTAGTGACTCACTCCTCCCCCTCCCCCACCATTCCCCAACAACTTCACGCAACGGCGGGACAGCCACATGCGCCCTACGCGCGGCATTGGGGTCCGCACATAGCAATATATGTTGTATTACCTTTTACCCTCGACTTTGTCTGTGTGGAATTCAGTTTTTTATGTTACGATGTATTTTTTCTCAACTGTAAGCATGTCTTTAAAATATAGCACATATTATAAAACAGATAAATAAACCATAATCAATAAACAGCATAATCAATACAAACAACTCTAGAGATTCGAAAAAAAATATACGTAAGTCGATGGTATATAATTAAACTTTTAGTTAGATCTCGTTAAAGTAAATATAAATTTAATGATATCGCGATTTAAAATCTTCACAGCGCCATATATCGACAATGTTTTCAATATTGATAAATTACGATATTAATATAATAATTGGTTCTACGTATAAGAAATTTCTTAGATTATTAATTATATAGAGCTCTAAGCTTAATTATTTATTTCTACGAATACTTTTACGAAGTCTCTAGTAATAGAACGGTATTACTGTGGGCTTATTTCTAAGAAACTGTAAAACATATGTTTCACAAAGTTTCAAGCCAATAAAACCATTTAATATTTTTTTCCATACAAACTTTAACCCTCATCTCACCCCTTTAGGGGTTGAGTTTTGAAAAATCCCACTTTAGTGATTGCGTACAATTAATAATGAATGTTTCCTCCAGATTTAATGTTTCTAGGAACAATGGTTAAGGCTAGGCGTTGATATGTCAGTCAGTTTTTTTTCATTTATATATAAAGATATGTTATTAAGAGGCTGATATATATTTATACCAGATTTAACGTATTTTGGTTTACCGTTACTACCAAAGATATTTGGAATATTTTATCAACAGGAAATTTTTATCACTACTTTTACGTTCAGTTAGTCTTGACTTCGATACATTATTTTAGAACAATATCTCGAGTCACACTAATATACGTACGTTACGCATATTCACATGTCAGAAATGTCTCGAAATAATAGCGCCACAGCGGCAAAATATATACACAAAAAAAATTACAGAACCATCTTGTGGTGTTTGGTTGATTCTTAAAGTTGGATAAATTGATAATCTGAATACTTTTTATGGACATGCGCCATAGCAACACTTTGGCGTAGCCGCAGCAAAATTTCAATGTAATAGAAAAAAAATCGACATCGAACAGTAAAATATAAATAGAAACGAGCAAGAGTTAGCTGTTGTATCATTGGCCAGGAATGAGAATATATATCCACTTGAGATAAACCACCTCTAGGATAACCGCGCCAGTGGTTGAGTTTGCGAGAGCTAACCCGCTAGAAGCGGTGCAGGCAGGCACAAAGCAATTAAACTGTATAGAGTCGTAACTCAATGTTAATACAGACGCTTTTACTTTCTTTGTAAATCCCATAGTCGTACGGACATTTACCGGCCACGTAACAGTTAAAGGGAGCGAATTTTCCAATAGTGTAAAATTGCGTAGCAGAACATTTAATACACTTTAGAATTTCTTCGATGATTCACTTGCATTTTTAATAAATTCATGTATTTTTCAATATTATTTTTCATATAGTATTACCGTTGCACAAACATTCGGCGACCTGGGCATTTTTTTATATGCAGCTGCGCTTAACGGAAATGCATTACATGTGCCTTAAAAAAATGTATTTTTGATGTATTGTGGAACCATATTATGCCATTTTAGAAATCTATAATTTGTGCCATACAAACAGACCGAGAATTGTATCTTCAAGTTTATTTGTCTGACATCAGTCGTTTCCATCATATGCAGTAAAATCAAGTATTTTTTGACATGTGGACGTGCTTACATCATCGCCGCCGCAACTAAAAAATTATTAAATTTAATAATTTACGGTTTCGCTTACAGTGCCATTGTCGTTTACTGAATACAAAAATATTTACGTATATAGAAGATTAACGAAAATGATAATATTTATGTGTTTCAATAATTACAGATTATTTACAGGTCTGGTTTCATTTTGACGCTTCGCTGTCAGATCTACTCGTACGAATCAACCTATAACCTACAGCTGGGACACAAGTGTCTGTAGGGCAGTGCGGTCACTGTGGACATGCTGCTAAATGTTGCGCGCTTCGCGTTTTGTAATGCGAGTATCGCGATTGTAAACTCTGAGGGGGTAGTGTGGATTTTCAAGTTATTGTCTCACGAGCAGTGTTCATGGGGTTAAGCGGTAGAGCAATTATCCTGGCAGTAAACAAGGTTTCGGTTTGTCGCACGTGTTGTTTCGTGCTGGAAGTTCACGAATGCTAACCAAACGAGATCGGTGGTGCGTTGCAACTTTACTCTGCGGAACTGGATGCTGTTACCTAAGGTTCGTGTGCAAAACCGCCTGCAATCCGGAAGTTACCAGTGGTGAGTGAGATTAATCGTAATTCTTTAGCGTACTTCTTGACGGTGTTGACAAATTTTACTCCGTACCCAAAAACTTACAAGGTCTGTATAAAAAGCAATTTTTTAGTATGACGTAAACCTTCTAAAAGTCGTGCTTTCGATCAATCATAGTTTCTTTCTGATCTATGATAATAGTGTTATGTTAGATTCTTTTGCAATGCGATCTTTGCAGTTATATAATTTTTACTATAGACTATTAATGGTAAAGTGAGCACTTCTGAAAGCCTTCTGATTTGGAATAATAGTCAATAAATATATTTTATTTTAGCCTTATACGTTAACTTCCGAGTGCGGTGAAATAAGCATACTGTGTTTATTGCTTACGTGGCATTATTTATTTGAAAAGGTGATTATAGGATTTAAAAATGGCTGCAAGTAAAATGTAACTAGCGCCTCAAAAGTGCTCACTTTACCGTAAACAGCCTAGGTTGTTAATATTTCAATATGTGCTTTGATATTTGGATTTTCACGGATGAAATATTTTATCTATATAATTATGAAAATTAAATAAAATTAAAATAATTTTTTTTTTAGTTTTAAATATTCATATTAAGTTTAGTTCCCTAAAATTAGTTTGTGAAATAAGGTTAAATTTAAGGTTATTCTTTTCAAATTGTTGCACTTTGAAATGGTAGAATCAGGCATATATAAAATACACGTTATTCAAATTGAAACTATATATTTTTTTTTTTAATAATATAAATTAAATCAGCAGGAATCGCCACAACGTTACACTTAAAAAATAAACAGAATCTACTGTATTTCACTGGCGATGGAAGACAATAGTTCGTATCAGATAAATTGAAATTATTATACAAGTAAACCCATTTTTACGTTTGCGGAAATATATTTAGTTGAGAATAACCGACTTCAGAAATCTTTCATGGTATTATCACGCGAGTTTGTGCATCCGTTACGGGGTCTGGTGTTTGTAATTCTGCACACTCCAGTCTGGCTGTTCGCCCTTATTTGTGCTACGTAATTCTTGAACTTCCACCACAATTTCTTATCATTATTTGTAATTTTTCAGACACCAATAGTCTCATGTGTCTCATTATAGTTTGGAGCGTCAGTCCTTTGTGAAATAAACGTTTTATTCTGAGAAGTTCTGTTTTATTCGACGAATTTCGCTCATTCCATTGACTACATCCTTGCAATCGTGTCTGGTTAAACCTTCTGCTGTTTAAGTGTATGTTTTTGTTTTCTGATGCTTAATCATTCTGGGGAATAAAGAAGGAATCATTATTTAAAAAAACTGGGAAGGGAATTCTCCGTATTGCCATAGAGCCCGCGGAGAAAGTGGATACTCTATTTTATAATCTCCAGTAAAATGAGGCTGTAAATAGTAAATTTTTTTGCACGTTCTACAATCAGTTCTTGGGAAACTAGTTGACAAAATTAGTCATCATAGGCACTGGATGCCAGGAAGGTGTTTCTGACAGTAGACTTTTTAAGAACAGTCTTTTTTTACCTGGACGATAAGATGTTTTGGCCGTGTCCAAATCCTCTTCAATTATATGTGTGTCCGTATTCGAACCCGCCGTTGAAGTCACCCATGTGTATGGGCTTTTTTTTGTACAACACCGACAAATTTCGGCAGGTCATTCCTCGCAAAAATATAAGACGAAAGTTTATTTACATTTTCCCTCTAAAGTGATTTTTAACCCTTTCATACCCATTTTAATTTACGGTTTCAGGTGTTGCCAACAAATATTTTATGTTGCGTGCTGTACTTTAGTTGACACAACACTTTTTTCATTGTCACAGCCACCAATGAGCTGTATTCTATACGCTTGGCTACAGTTTTATGACCCGTATATGACCTAGACGAGTTAGACGGTTTGCGAATCATTTTCCCACGGGTTAGATCATTGGTCATTCAGCTTCGCAGTGTGCAGTTCAGACCAAAAACTACCTACATGTGCGTAATGTACACAACTGCGTACACTGGGTCTGAATGGGTCTTGAGACATCTGTGTTTCCCACATAACTCTTATTTGAACTGCCTTCCCTTTAATTGCGTTTTGCCTACCTGACAGGTAGGCAACACACATTCTGTTTTGAGAGTTATGGAAAAATGTTTCGAAAACTGTTCACTTAAGTGTGTACGAAAAAAATTTATAATTTTTTTTTATTTTGTTAATTTAGACTTTCTGTTTTGTAAGGTGTGTTAAAAAATTGCGTACTTCTTAATTTTACAAATTTTTATTCAAAAATAATATGCCAACCCCCGTTTTCACCATGAAGGGCGATGACATTGCTAACCGCGTTCTACAAAACACCTTTCGCCGATTTGTTGCTTAATCGCGAGTAGTTCCTAGTTTTTTTTTTAACAAAATGTTTACTTAAATTCTGTTTTCGGGAGCGCATAACTCCCTTAATAATTTATTTAGGCGAAAAGCGAAACAATTATTTTCGTCTTATTTTTTTGTAAGAAATTGTAAGCTACCGGAGTTTTTCGGCGTTGTTAACAAAAACTGGGGTTTATATAAACGCCGTCCGAACGCCCAGTATAATACACAGAGGCTGTACCCCAGGCAAGCATAAGAAGTTGCTTACATGCTGGCTATATTGGCGTATAGGCTGTTAACGGTACGCTGAGCACTTTTGAAAGACCTGCTTACGGCCTACCCCCCGGATTACAGTGTATCTTTCTACCATATGTAAATCTAACCTTGTAATGGGCCTGATCATTTTGTTCATGCGTCAGTCACGTAAACCTGTGAAATTATTAGAAATGCAGACGTTTTACAAATTTGCTAATCCTTAATCTTAAAATAAATAACAAGTAGAGTAATAATATGTGCTTGTTTAACAAGTATATGCCAACAATCGTGGTACGGCTTTGGTGTGCATACTATGACAACTGCCAGAAAGATTTAAAGGAGGAGATTATTTTATGACGATGGCAATTTTCTCTTTCGAGAAATAATATCAAACGATAATATGTCAATTAATGGTAAAACAAAGTATATGTAATATTATATTAAATAGTGCTCGTTAGAAGCAGAAAATATTTTTAGAGTCATATAACCTGTTTTTTTTCCTTTTTGAAGATGCGAATTTTAAAAAAGGTTTGTTAAAGCACTTACTAAAAGATTTACAATATTTTTTCAGACTTTATTATATTAATTTTAGAAAAATATGTGTGTTACGACATATATATTCTCTCAGAGACTTTCGTAAATGAGTTATCTTGTAGCTCATTCAAAATGCTTAGAGTGAAAAATAAAACAGAACTTATTTAACTATCTTTTGGACGTTTGGCGTTTGCTAAATTGACTGAGTTACTTTTTGACCACCCAATGAATAATATGACGGTACGTCTCCGATACCTATCGTGCGTACTGGAGCTATCGTGCTACGTGGGAGATCAAAACTGTTCTTTCCTTCATTATTAATTAATTAAAATAAGAAGACAAATACACAAAAATATACACAATGACTTGAGAAGTTACGGATCAAGAAGAGACTGTTGTATTTAACCAAATTAAAGAAATAATAAACTCATTGCATCACGACATTTGTTACCATAAAGGAGATTTTTTCTTAGTCACTGCAAATAATGCACGCATTCGAATTACTTTTACTCAGTAGGAGCTGGCCACCTATCTAGGCCGTTTCTCAATTGTTAGTGCATACTTATTAAGTATATACATATTCGTATTTGCCGTTGTGTGTACTTACCCTGACTATTGGGACGGATTTTTTTCCGGCTATACTTGACTTGTCGCACAACCTGGCGTAAATAACACTAACTACTAGAAAGTAAACACGTGTTCTGTCATTCTGAGCTATCAGCTCCATGGTTCTCGCTGTGTATACACATTTTGTGTTCTATATTGGTTATCTTTGGTTGCTTTATGTCTATGGTGTAGTTTGGTGTTGTTGCAAAAAAATAGCAATAATTAATTTGTCTTTTGTAACAGGTAGGTTATTATAAACGCAGAATTAATGTTACACATCGGTCGCTTCGTAGAGCAATAAGACGGCGGGTAAGTAGAACGACAAAACGTTCCCATAATCGGTTATGTACGTGACATTTGAAAACAAACATGGCGACCGCCGCAAGTACGCAAATTCACCCAGCAAGTACGCAACATCGTGTACTTGGCAAGTACAGACGCTGCGTGTACTATACTAGGAATTGAGATGGCGCTAGTATATACTTAGTGACGTCGCAGGCGGGGTGAAGTATGGACATGTATATACTTGAAGCGAATTGGGATACAGCCTTAGAGCTGCAAGTGTTCGAAAAGCGGAACGAACACTCTGCGGAAAATGTTGAAGTAATGTGTAAACACTTCTGAGAAACGGGACTTTGTGCGCGGAAGTTTAGTATTGCTGGAAACTTGGCCCTAGGCTCTCAACCAAGTTATTCATCATTTTAGTATCAGTAGTCTAGTGCCACTATATAAATAACTTAATAATCAGTGCAATTTATATATCAATGAACTGGCCCCAATCTACTAAGGGAGCCAGAGTGGACTTCAGGATGTCCGCTCCACTCTCGCCTTTCGGGCAGCTTTGTGTATTTAGTTCGAAATATCACCTTAAAATGTAATCCATAAAGCGCGTAATACGGAAGTAAAGCACAAATACTAATAAGAAACATCCTATACCCTTACATTAGCGAGGAAGGACACAGGTGAGAAGGTGACGAGAAACTCCCTGGCCGACCATTGGCTTTGGCCACAAGGAAAGTTTTAAGGGAACCTTTATTGAAGATGCTTCGTTTTCTTCATCGCCAAAGTATAACTCGATGTGAAAGTGCTTAATGGGTTAATCCTATAATGCAGAAAAGAGAGTTACATGGGTGCTTCAATTTTATTTCCCAAGAACTACAGGCAAATTAAATCAATGTTGAAATAAACAGCAGAGCGAAAAAAATACAGACGGAAATCGCTGCTTTATGATTTCAGAAATTCCGTAAAATATTTTTGTATTTAATAGTATTTTTTATTAACTGACTTTTTAGTGAGTGGCGTCTTACCATTAAAAGTCGTTGATTTAGTTTGACTATTGAAGGGAAAAAAATATTACAGTTGACTGGGTTCTCTGTGTATTTATAATTGAAATAATTCCCTAAATGGGAGGAACGTAATCACGGGTAGTTGCAAAAAGAACGAATCTGACGGAAATTCAGAATCAAAATAATTATTAAGTTAAGCCAGTTTAAATTGCCAATTATTTTCATTCATTTTTGAAATATCCACTATTTTTACACAATCCTTTCTAAATGCAGAAATGGCAACAATCACATTGTCCGTCACGGCATAATAAGTTAGGATGGTAAACATCGATGAATATAGAGCTGAATGTTTTTTTTAACGATATCACGGAAACTATTTGGGACACTGTGTGTCTGAAGATGTCCAGTCACTGAAAAAGTTGTGTTGTAATTCTTTTTTTATGATTGTTACTGAGTATGGCACGCGTTTATTGCAATTTCTTGGCACATGGCTATATCATTTTTCTTTCAACGACGAACTATGAATCAATCTGACAGAATTAAAGTGAAAGTTTGCTTTGTGTTGTTGCTATAAAAGCCCCTCTCTCCAACGCTTAAGGGCATTTCATGTTTTAATTTATCAATGTAGCACTGCGGCGCCTGGCGTGTGAACAACATTCGTTACACTGGGGGTTCCTTGCTGTTTTTATGGCACTCTCTTTTAACGAGTAGCTTCACTGGTGCCAACAGCCAGATAATATGCTGCTTCGTTATTAATGCTTTAACGTTTCGTCAGTGCCGTTTTGCGTCACAGAATTACATGTGACTGATGACAACAATTAATTTAATGAAATAGTATTATAACACCGACAGTTTTTCGAGTGGTTTCAGACATTTTTTTTCAGTTACTCGGTATTCAGACTCTGTGCGTGCAGACACTAGAAAATCGCAGAAATATTTTCAGGCAACATATTTTCGTTAAAAATAACTATTCTATCCTTTTATGATTGGACTATCTTTCTGTCCGCGGCTTCGCCCACGTGTGCTACTCGAAGCAGTTACTAATTTCCTTTACCGAATGACGTCTTTGTACGCGACATTAGTGGTTCTTTCCTTCAGCTTCAGGTGCTAGGATTACCAGTTGCTGATGAGCTTAGTCTGCAGCAGGCCTCGTAGAATTGTCCATGTGAGAAGCAGTCCTCCCTCAAGTCTATCCCTTCCACCCTTAGCGTCTATCGCTGCAACTTATTTATAGTCATGGCAAAGACAGAACTTAAGGAGAGATTGCAGTCTCTTATATTCGAAAGGGTACGCGGATGGAATGAGTAGTACTTACACGCCGTACGAAAACTGTCCCTACCCCCCCCTCCCTTTTTCTCCTACAATGAAGTCTGTGGCCTCGGTTACATACATTTGCCAAGCCTTCGCTTGGAGCCTGGTGCCATGGCAACGTTTTGGCGGTAACATTAATGGAGCCCCAACCTTCAGGAGAACAGGCTTCATTTCTATTAATTATTTTTACAATTCATAAGTTTTAACAAAACATATTGTTTTGAAGGTACAGGCATGTAACGATGTATTGTAGGTAACGCATTTGAGCCTTTTTCACCCTCTTAAGGATTTGATTTTATAAAAATTCTGAAATTGGTTTTTAAGTGATTATAAAGCAAATCTTATAAGGCAACAAGTATAACGATATCTTATCGGGTTACTGATCTATTGATGAATATTCGAAAATAGTATTTGACCCTTTCTCTCCATGTATTGGTTGAATTTCAGAACATCCTGAAATTAATTATGAGGAATGTACAAATGGAGTCTTATGAAGCAAAGAGAATAACGATACCTTATCACGTTAGTATGCTATTAAGTTTAAAGCCTGTTTGAGAATTATGTATACGGAAATACATGTTAATGAAATTCGGTTTTTTGGCGTTCCTGTTAAAGATAGATATATACAACCACGGACATTTTTGAGCAGAAAAATACGTGCTTCTTTGATGTCGAAGCCTTTTGTAATATCAACACATAGTCTGTTTCGTGGAAATATCAGATCACTTACAGAAATTGAGAGTGTCATTTATCACACATAGATTTTAGTTCCAAGTTTATATCTTTATATCTTAACATCTTTGTTTCCAGCTTCCTGGGCCTCTTCAGAAAACAGGTTAATTGTCAGTAGAGAATGTTTCGTTAGAACGGCACTTATGTACAGATAATGTGTTAATATTTGCATATACCGACTTTATGAAAGCTTGCCAGAAGAAATAATATGACAGAAAGCATTTTGATTAGTTTCAGGTCAGCACCCATTGCTTCGGATATTACAAGTGGATCACAAAGTAAAATATTTTCTGGCAGAGTTTCCGTCAGTAATAGAGCTAGATATTTGTTTCAGGTGATCAGGATTAATGTGTATTCGTTAGTTCAGTTCTCGTAAAACGTCTTCTTTTTGCTGCCGGACCGCGAGATAATTTTTGTCGCCACGGTTATTTGATGTTAAGTCTACGAGTTAAAGGAAACGCGATTGCGACTTAATATTTCCCATCTTGCAATAACATTTTTGTAGAGGTTCTTCAACAAATACTTCATGCTCGTACAAATCATAGTTTCCCAAAGTACAAGCATAGAAATCGTTAAAATATTTTGAATTAAGAACAATTTCTCCTAATTGTCACAGAGTTAATATTTTCACACTCGTCAAATTAAAACAAAGACTTAAATATTAAATGTAGAAAACTATGTGTCTTATACCCATATTTAAATCTACATCAGTGCAACTGTTAACTGGAGAACAACGGAAAAGTTGTCCATGGTAGTGAAAATATCGCTTAGCATTCATTATAATAGTTCGTTCACCAGATCCCATATTACTTGTTTTAAAATCATTTTATATAGGTATAAAACAAATAACTTATTTAGAAAACTAAGTAATACTCGTTCAAAATGATACATCCACAATTACGGCAAAACAGTTAGCAAGTGAATTCAACAGATAGTAGAAACTTCACTTGCGAAATGGAAACTGACTTCCTAATACAACTAGTACAGATCAATGTTAAAAAGTAAGATTTCAAACTGAATGCGATAGCGTTCATATCACTACACATCATGGCTGCAATTGTTGTTTACAACTTCGAAATATTCAATACACTTATGTTTTCGCTGTTCCCAAGGTCGTGGGCCGGCCGTGGCAACCCAATTCAATTAGACCTGTACCCGAAAGTCGCAGTTGCGCAACCAATCTTTATGTCCATTGATTTTGTAATGTATTCTCCACATTATAAAATGAAGAACTTCATAAGAATCGATAAGCTGGAATCGTATGATTTGCTTGATCGTTAACGCGCACTTATACGCGTTATAAACTAAAAAAGAAACACAAAATGCTTAATAAATACTTTTTGTAGAATCCCATTACACGAATATATGTCCAAAATTTACTTAAAATTATTGTGACTTTTTTTGTAAGTTTGTGTGCTTTATTTTGTTAACAATGTTGCAGTATGGTTCATTATCTGTGTGTGTAAGATTGAGCGTTGTTGTTATAATATTAAATTTTCAAACTTTCTTCTATTGCTGTGCAGCGAATGTTTTCCATCCTGCTCGTATAAGGCTGGCGCGCGACGGTTGTCGCACACTGTTGTCTATACTGGACACCCCTTAAGACAGGACTGGGAGCTCGCGCGCCCAGATAACTGCCGTCCACTGTACAAAGATGAAATGTTCGTTCAATAGTATGCTTAAGACCAACAACCCGCCTTAATCTTTTTTGACACCATTGTTGACTACATATGGAATGCTTACTTTGTCGTCGATGCTATTTGCAAGCCATTAGGGTAACACCCCTTGAACTTGGAATATATGAGCCCAACTCGAGAGATAGACAATCGTATATACTGTGCTCTTCTTAGACACCAATCCCCCATTCTATCAATTTTTTCAAAATTGTAACCAATCTCTCAAAAGATGCATACAAGCATGTCAACCAAATGTCCCAAACACCCAGTTCAACCAATTAGACCAACCAACCAGATTGCAACCATACCTGAAAATTATTCCTCAAAATAATACCTCAACATTCAAAACTCAAAAATCATATATTAAGAATATACATCAAAATAAATACCTCAAAAACATACCTCAAGAACCATACCTCAAAAACATACATAAAAAATCATACCCCAAAAATGTACATCAAAAAAACATCTAAGAAAATACCTCAAAAACCATAACTCTAAAATCATTACTTCAAAAATCATACTTACCTCAAATATATACCTCAAAATCAATACTTAAATAATCATAGCTAAAAAAGTCATACCTCAAATATCATAACTCAAAACATACCTCAAAGATCATAATCAAAAAATCATAGCTCTTAATCATACCTCAAAACATACCTACCTCAAATAAACATAATTGAGAAATCATATACCAGAAACCCCAAAAGAAATTACCATAAACGTAACTCGAAAAATCATACCTCAAATGAAAATACCTCAAAAACCTATCTCAAAATAACCCTAAAAATCATACCTCAAAAATTATACCTAAAAATCAACTCAATAACGTATCTCAAATATTATGACATAAAAAATATACCTCTAAATCATACCTAAAAAACACAAAAATATCATACCTCAAAAAAGACCTCAAAGAAAATCCTTTAAAATCTTGCCTCAAAGTCATGATTTCAATAATCACACCTCTAAATACATAACTAAAAACTCATAACTTAAATAACTTAATCATACCTCAAAAATAGTACCTCAAAATTTTTACCTTAGAAAACATACCTCTAAACATACCTCAAAATTCATACCTCACAATTCATACTTTAAAAAATACCTCTAAGTTAATAACTCAAAATCTTACCTGAAAAACATACCTCAAAGAAAATACCTCAAAACATACCTCAAAAACATACTTCAAAATAACACCTCAAATCCTGAAAAATATATTTTAAATATATATACTAAAATATATTTTTAACATACCTCGAAAACGTACCTCGAAAACATGCCTCAAAATCCTACTTCGAAAAATCATAATTCAAAAACATACCTCAAATTACAGACCTCAAAAAATTTACCTCTAAATATTGCCTGAAAAAAATATATCTCAAATATTACAACTAAAAAAATCATACATCAGAAACTTACCTCAAAACGCATACCTCAAAAATCGTACATCTAAAAACTTCCTTTAAATTCATACTGAAAAATCATTATTCATCCTACTGCATCCTTCTGCACTTAAATAATACCTCGAAGTTAATTCCACCTAAGAAAAGCAGCAGGGAATAGTTCAAGGAATTAAACATTATTTACTATGTGTACATAAATGTACAGTTTTTACTTACTTCATACATTTGATATTAGCGTTTCTCTGATGTTTGTATATCATGGTTATTTCATAATGGTTTCATTTTATGTAAGCTCTTTAAGTTCACCGATATTTGATGTTATCTCCGTATTGTGCAAGAGATCTCCGCCTTGTTGCGAAGCAATCAAATGTCTGAATCTACTAACAAGTTCAATGGTGTCTCCGGGAAATGTGTAGTCGGTGTTCTTGCTGTCTTCTACACAGAAGAGCCAAAAAAATAGGTACACCTGCTAAAAAATAGGTACACCTGCCTAATATCGTGTAGCCTGACCNTGACGTCGCATGGACTCGACTAATGTCTGAAGGAATGCAGGAGGCAATTCACACCATTAATCCTGCAGAGCAGTCCACAAATCCAATTTGCGCCAATTTGAAAAAGGGTTGCAGGTCTGTCGCGTTTAATGATTCTCGCCAGTCGTCGTTTGCCCCGTTTTTCATGATATTTTACCGGCTGCAGCGATGTCGAAAATGTGATGTTTTACCGGATTCCCGATTTTCACGGTACACTCGTGAAATGGTCGTACGGGAATATCCAAATTGTATTGCTACCTCGGAGATGCTAAGTCCCATCTCTCGTGCGCCGACTATAACACCGCGTTCAAACTTACTTAAATCTTGATAACCTGCCATTGTAGCAGCACTAACCGATCTAGCTGCCGACCGCATCGCGTTACTCTGATTGGTTCCATGCCTCTGTTATTTGCATACGCACTCATATACCAGTTTTTTGGCTCTTCAGTGTATATTCTTCTGTTCACATGCGACAGCCGACTTGTTGGAGAGATGCAGATATGTATGAGTAAATCAGTATAAACGCCATCACCTTTATAATGAAAAGAGTTTTCATTATTGTCGTCATCACCTTTCTCTTTTTCAGCACTAAGTTTCCGTTTCTTGAGAGTTAAGGCGTCGTTGACGGTATTAGTCTTCGTAGATACTGGTGCTGTATTATTTTTTTTCGAAATATGTAGATTTCAAGTTTTAGTTTAGAAAATTTATATTTTATACCAACCGACTTTATGGGATGCTAAATGTCTCATGTATTGACAATAGTTCCCTCGTCTTCTGCGAAAATAAGTATTATGCGACATATTGACAGGAGGTAGCGATGTTAACACATGCTGTTTCCCGGTAGGAGAAGGAATACTATATTTGCAGACCTTGATGTGTCTTTTCAAGTTATCACCTCGAGCGAACTGCCTAGGACAGCTTTTGCAGCTGTAAATCACACAAGATAGGTTCTTTAGGCATTCACTCTCCTCATGTCGCCATGCACTGTAGTCGAAAGCATAAACTTTGTCGCAGTATCGGCAACGTCAACGATTCGTCGATGAAAGCATTTGTTTATACTCAATTTCCATCGCAATCAGTCGTATGCCTTCCTGCGCACAAATAATCTTCAGTACAAGGAGAATGATTACTTACAAATCGATGTTCACATCATGGTGTTAGAACGACAACTGTCATTTTCCTATCTAATCGCGATTATTTTTACAGTAAAGAGCCCAGAATGTGTTCATAAAAGTCTTTCTGCAGTAAATATTTTTTTAAATGTAAAAAATATGGCAGTACTCATAAGAAAACTCACATACTTGTTCACGCAAGAAGAAATCACAGATAAGTGGAATACATGCAGGTACTGTCACTTATATAAACGTATATATGCATAAAACGTAGGAATATCACATAGGATTATACATAATTCTAATTATTTATAAAATAAATATAAAATAATTACAATTTATATATGTATAAATATGCCAGCAAGCATATTAAAATAAAATATTTTAATTGTTATGTAGGTATCTGTGTGTATTTCAATAATGCGATTTATTCTGGCGTGAACAAGTATATATGATGTATTATTCAATGAAAAAATAGTGATGGGTGTCAGTCGTATGCTGGTCTTCGTGACAGGAAGATGTTTGCTCCACCATCTATGTTTCGAACCCCGGACCTCCGTAAGTCTTTAAATGTTTTTTTTTTTTTTAGTTGTAAGAATTTATGAAAAATTTGAGTTTCAATTTTACAATATTAGAAACCTATTTATATAAAATCTTTAGAAGTTGTTAAAATATTGTTTAGATTTTTTGGTTATTTTGCAATGTTTTGGTTTAAGGTCATCCATGTCATCGGCATTGGGTCAAGGTAACGAGCGCGAGGTCAATGTCAAGGACACCCGGATACAGTATGGCGGACGGGTGACGTAACATGGTGGTCTGCCGACTCCATTTCCTGTCCCCCATCCCCTTGCGTCTGATCTCGATCATTCTAGTGTTTGAAGAGGGGGTGAGGGAAGTGGTGGTGAGGGACGGTGGAGTACAGACAACGGTATGAACGAAGGCGATGGGGGGAAAACGGTGAGGAGAATGTAAGGGGGGTGGGGTTACGATGAGGGGGGAAGTGAGAGGTGGTTTGGGTGTGTGTGTTCGTATAGAGTGAGATACTTAGAGAGGGGAAAGTGGGTGTTTGCTTGTGTGGGTTGGTGATGGAGAGGGGTGTGTGAGTGTGGGGAGGAGGATGGCTAATGTGTGTGGAGGGGATTCAGCTGTGGCGGAAAGGAGGGGGCAATGTTAAGGCAATGTGATTGATTGGAGGGTTAGGCGTCAGTCGTCTGCTGTACATGGTGCTGGGAAACATCCAGAAATGTAAGTTTTTAAAATATGTTTTAAATAAAATTTTTTACAGGTTTCTAATAATTGCTTATAATTTGTTTAATTTTCCAATGTCAAAATTACCGGATTAAGGTCAAAGATCAAGGTCAAGGTCACAATCATCCAAAGTGGCGGAAAATATGGCTGTCGGCCGACCGGAGTGACAGAGCATGAACAGCTCTGAGGTGCCGACGCCCCACGCCCTTGTCCCAAAATCGGCTTTTGTATACTACTAAAGTGTATGTACAAGGAAAATATATGTAAGTTCTCAAACTTTGTTTATTATTTCAAATACCGCCTTCGGGCGTGTAGGGCACGGGAAGCCATCAACCCGCAAACCCATAAGTGTGCTATTAATTTTCAATAAGTATTCAACCTAACTGCACTACGTTTACATCAGGCGGGCAAGTCAGACTGTAATAGACCTGCAGGTTGCAACGCATGTAAATTTTACCGGCTTGGGGGAGTCGTAATACCCGTCTGTGAGGAGTGCGTTAATATCAGATGCAGCCCAAGGGACAAGTTTACATCCGGGTGGTCGGCCACACGACCATGAAAGCAGCAGGTCATCATCATGTCACCGCCATCATGACTGCCACTAATCCGGGTAATTCCACCTTTGATCAAGACCTTATTTATCTCCCCGTCACCCCACCACAAACCATGAAATTCCCGGCCATTCAATAGGCCGAACGACGTTAAGTAACTTTCCCGAACTTGGAGCCATTTCGTCCAGCTGTTCCCACGACATTTAAAGACCGTTATGTCCTTTCCCAGAGAGCATCAGTTATTCGGTAAACTGACGTCAAAGGGAATTCCAGCCTCCGGGGCCTAGTTTGGATGGGACGCCAGCCTTCAGTGCAAGTTATTCTTATCTAGAATACTGAACGAGGAATTGCAAATCGTGTCGTTTTTATGTGGACGTTTACGCGGGTAAAGAAACGACTATTCTAGGGGCAGGAAGAGTGCGGGGCGAATAACCAGCAGTGAAGTTTACAAAGTAAGGGAGGGCTTCCCACGTTTTGCAGCTTCGGAATGCTGACTTACTGCGCGAGGCTCGCAGTCGTGTCCCTGGCGTGCGGCTTACGAGCTGGCGGCAGCGGCAGTTCCCCAGGAGATAGCGGCAAGCATGCCGGAGGACACCGCGCTGGTTCCCGGGGGAGGTAGCTGGAAGTCGCGAGGGCTGTTTGCATCCATTACCGCGCCGACACTCTCCCACGAGGTATACGGCCAACCACCCACAGCCGCATAAGTGCCAGCCGCTCCCGAGTTGTCGCGTTGCTGGCCATCGCGGCGTACAGTTACAATCCTTAGACTGGACGTTCACCGTATTCTGAATTTTTCGTCCGCGTTTGGTTTGAAATTACTGAGTACTTTTAACACATTTACGCATGCAACCTATTTTACATACAATTTTCAAACGTTGCAATTATTCCAAATAACAAAGTAACTGTATATGTTTGATAGTTTCAACGTAAAACGTGATAAACACTCCCAATGTTAGGAATAATGTGGGGCACACTATTTTAACGTCACTATCTGCAGTATACTTGCGAGAAGATTCAGCAACAGTTCATTTTACTCCTGGGTGTTCTGTCTATTTGACTGGGAATTTAAATTTGACATGTATTTAGCGAATGACCTTCAATTAAAATGAAATCGTGAAACTATGGAAAAAGTGCTAAAGATGAGTGTTTTTTTAAATAGTTTTCGGCTTGATTTTGTGATTTCTTCATAACTATCGTTTAGGGAAATTCCAAATCTTGAGTATGCATCTCTCGAACACCGTGTGCGAACAGTATTTTATTAGAAAAAATAGAAACAAGAAACGCTTTTGGGCTGAGCGCCGGCCTTTGGTTCATGGTGCCACGACAGAGCGCACAGCATTCTTCTCCAGCGGGAAAGTCTACCGTCCAAATGTGAACAAGTAACTAAGTTCTGACCGTTCTGTCTGCTCGACGTCACTGGCTTGCAAGTGAGTTAACCTTTTATGTTGTCGACTGCAGATACAACAGTGACCGACTGACGTAGTTTGAGATGCCCTTCATCGTACGGACTTCAGATAACACAGCTATCGACTAAGGACTAACCGTGTGAACTACTAATACAGTAGGGAACCTATTCACAAATACATTTTGATAAATTCTTAACATGTCTGAAATCTGGTTTACATACGTATATACGAATCGTTGATTGTTTACCAGTTGCCACGTGGCACTGTCTCAGAGATATGATAAATATGGAAAATATTCGTTACATTTCTGTTTTCTGAAGTAGAGTGTATTGACTTAACATGAAAAATTTCGTTTCGTTCGTCAAAAGGAATTACTACATTAATGATCACCAGTTCTTCGCAATCAGGAACACCGAGAATAATAATTTATGAACTAATATTTGCTTGTTGTTCGTCTACAACATTTGCTTGCAATGCCATCCAAATTGCCTGGCTAACTCAAATTTAAAACGGAAATAGGGTAGGGGGAGAGAATAAACGATTCTGCATCGATTCAAGCTTGACATTTATAGACGTCCGTGATGTAATCGGTAGTAAGCCGTGGAAGTAGGCCCAGTCTCAAATGACATCAATTTCGACGATACNTAAGCCGTGGAAGTAGGCCCAGTCTCAAATGACATCAATTTCGACGATACATTTTAAATCGATAAATAAGCTACAAATTTGCACAGTATTTTCGCGGCGTTCGTGAGCGTGATTTTTTATGTAGTGGTAGGTTATAAAAAGGTTACACTGTTAAAAACAAATACGATTAACTTCTCCATATATCGTCTATCTTCGAGAGTAGAGGACGTGTAATTCCATGACAAATTGGTACTGGAATTGACTGTTCCTGCAATAGTTATGGCATCGACATTTACAGTATATTTAAATAAAATTAATACTCATTAAAAGCCAAATGTAACAACAATACAACTTCAAACTACTTGATGAAAACACAGGTGTGTGTGTGAGCCACGCCGAAAGAGTTGCTTATTAGTAGAATTGTTTTGATTGAGATTTTAGCCTACATGAATGAGAGTATGAATTATCTTATCTTATTTGAACCCTGATTCGGAAAATTCTCTCATATTTTAAATCATTTACTTACGTTTAACTCAACCTCTTCACAAAAAAATTATTTTCTAACATTTATTAAAATTATCACATTAAAAAAGACGAAATTAAAAATGAAATACCTATATAGCTAACAGATTTTCTAATATTCTGTAAGATCAATAAAAATTCCACAATAATGATACATTTTTACAAAATATACTGATTAAAATAACGGGTGACGTTTTTATTTAGTACCTACTTTTACTAAATTTCTTGGAGATTTTATTTCGTGCTGAAAACAAAAATATGCAATGCAGGACTTAATAATATGACATTTGGGTTGCGATTAATGCCATGAAAATAATTGGTAATTCTGTCATTATATGAAAAGTTTATATTTTATTATTTTTATTTTACTGTATTTAATTTATATGATTTATAAAAACAGTTGTGGATTGGACGTGAAAATGTGTAACACTTAATAAAAATTAGGCTACTTAATATAATACACGCATACGTCGCTGTCACAAAATAAATACATCGAAGCATGAAATCACATATTGGTTGGTAGTAGTGCGTAATTGACAAATGCTCTTGTCTATGCGCATTATTGTAAAAGAACGAAGTCAGTTCAGTGTGGGTACTTAAATCTATCTTAACCCAACATGTGCAGGGAAAAAATTACAAAAATTATTTTGTATATGCTAACAAGTGAAAGCGATGATGACACCCACCGAGTGACGGGCTTTCGAGTTGTCATCCGTGTGTATCCATCTTCCATGAAATGAGGCCCTAGGATGTGACAGGTTGAATGAAAGGGCGGAGTGAATGGAAACTCCCCGAAAAAACCACTGACCACCAGCAACGTCCACCACGTTTCCAATTTATGAAAATGGGAACATCCCTACCCGGGATCGAACCCATATATCTTAGGTGGGAGGGCGGCGTTCTAGTTGTACAGCAACCAGGGCACCTAGTTTGAGAAGTAACCCCTCATCTGTACCTTTTAGAATTCATCCTTCATAAACTTCCTTGTTGTCGACCATCAAACCAAACGCCAGACGGAAGCTTCATACAACTGCCTCGAAAAAAGTAGTTTCGTTAAAATGAAAATGAAATGACATTTCATGTACCACAAATAAATTAATTCACTTTTAGTAAATGTGTGTGACGGTATCGTATACAAAAGGAGTCCATAAGAGTCGCTTTTCCTTTGAAATTTTGTGCAATGTTTATTGATATCAAAACACTGTACTTCCAAAAAAAAAACATACGCCAGCCACACATACCGGAAAGAACGAAAAGACGTGATTATTTTCCGCCTTGATTTCTAGAAGAAAGTAAAGGACCAATTTCTAATCCAGGTTATGTGCTTGCCAAAGTTCTGGAAACTGGAGGTAGCAGTGCACAGCAGGAACAATTAAGTAATAAAAAAATTATTTCTGTATAGCCTTCATTGTAAACGGTTACTTGAATAGGACAACCTGTCATCGTGAATATACGACAGACAACGAAGAAGATAGATATGGCGACATATTTATTTAAAAATCTAAAAAAAAAAAAANCATCGTGAATATACGACAGACAACGAAGAAGATAGATATGGCGACATATTTATTTAAAAATCTAAAAAAAAAAAATGGGTTTTTTATTTTTGTGATCGAATAACACTGAAAATATAATATTATGAGTGAATCCATTTTANAAAAAAAAAAAATGGGTTTTTTATTTTTGTGATCGAATAACACTGAAAATATAATATTATGAGTGAATCCATTTTACAAATAATTGTATCACAAAATGTTTGCAATTGTCAGAAAGCGCAACAGTTTATAGCAATATCTTGTACCAAGTTTAATTCCATTTCGATATGTCCTGTGTGCGATTATTTTCATGGCAATGAGTGAATTATGTGTGAATTTAGAAGTCTATTTTGGTATCATTGTGAGAAAAAGAATGTCGATGTATTTAACTACAGATAATTAAACAGTGTTATTGTTTCCATAGTAGTAGGATTACTTTTATACGTGTAATAATGGAATACCATGTATGATCAAAATGTATTGGGATTAGTGTCATATGCTCAGAGCGAATACATGTAAAGCCAAGCCACTTGGCCCTGGTTGACCTTGGGCCCTACCTCACATGTGCCGTGAATNCTCAGAGCGAATACATGTAAAGCCAAGCCACTTGGCCCTGGTTGACCTTGGGCCCTACCTCACATGTGCCGTGAATAACTACTTCGTAGCTCCATTCGCATGTTTACAGCAGAAAAAACGCGTGTAGTGTGTTGTCGTCCCATTTACAGTGGTAGAGAAAGTTGGGCAGAGGCGTTCAAAGGTTGACATCCGTTAGCAAAGGTCAGAATTGCATGCATCCAGAGAGTGANAGAGAAAGTTGGGCAGAGGCGTTCAAAGGTTGACATCCGTTAGCAAAGGTCAGAATTGCATGCATCCAGAGAGTGACAATTCCACGATGACAGCGCGCCTGTCCAATACGCAAAACTTGTAAAGCCATTTTCTGTTTTACTAGTACAAAAGAATTCCCTAGGTCTGGCAGCTACCGTATTCCTTACATATCATTCCCTGCAACTGTTCCTTCAAAAAATCAAGTCCCATTTGAAGGGAAAATAATTTCTAGACGTCGATAAAATCCAACAGACGATGACAAGGCAGCTTTTCTCTATCCCCAAAAAAAAGTTATTGCTTCCAGCAATTGAAACAGTGCTAGATGAAATGTGTGACTTTATAAGAGAACTACTAAGAAGGGAATAAAATAGGAATATTGTGCCATACTTTTTCTGTTTATCGCAGTCCCAATACTTTTGGATCACACCTCGTAAATGAGAGGATAATGGTATATATATATATTGGTTATTACGGGTGTTCGCACCTATCGCCCAACTCTGAATTCGCGCCTGGTTGCAAACGTAGAAAAATTACGATACCCCTTATTCTGATTGTGTAACCTATGCAATTCATTTAAAAGAAGACAATAAACTGAAGAGGAGTAGAATAGTATTCGGTTTCAAAGATCAAATAACTGTAATTAAACTTGGCAAAATAATGCATGGAAAAAAAAGTCAGACACGACCTCGGACTTCAAGCAGTATTTGTGCAGTATAAAAAAAACGAACTAGTGCAGTTGCAAGCCACCTTTCGTAAATCCAGCAATGGACACAAAGAACGTTACTTTCAAAGAAGTGGGAAAATAAACTGGTCCATAAGTGTAACAGTATATCTTGTTTGTTGAATTTATCCAGTGAGCACAATATACGAAATTTTGCCATCAGCAATGATAATAAACATTTGTTTTATAAAATATGTTTATTTTGTGAAACTAATTGATTGTGTAAATTTTTTTATATTGTAATAATTTTCCTTTTGTGATAAATTTTTCTGCACATATGAAACTGTTTCCAATAAATAATTTAGGGTTTTTATCTGTGCTTCTTTACAAAATCATTTGTCTAACAGCATCTATTTTTATAGAGGCATTTTGTACGGCTCAAGGTTTTATTATTGATCTTACGTTATCAGTGTATGTGTGTGAGAGAGAGAGAGAGAGAGAGAGAGGGAGAGAGAGATCCAACTAACATTATTTGTGTATAAAACAACAGCAAAATTCAGTAGTTCGATTTGCATTTATCTGATTTAATTGATCATCTAAATTGTTCCCAGTCTTAATATTTTTTTACTGTAACAATAAATGTACATCTTCCAAAATTTGGTTAGATAGCCGACATTTTTTTTGGGATTGGTATGTATAATTTTATGTGTATATCACAGTGTTGACAGACATGTAATATAACACCATCATGCTTTCTGTCGGTAGGGACAAGTATGGCTCTTGTTGTTTCCGTATTTTCTCTAAATTACCTCTAAGAAGTTCAGATATTTTATTTTTTATCACCGTATATACCAATTTCGCATTTTTTTTTCTGTGCCAGAGGCGCAACTATTTCCACATTTTAGCGTTAGCATTGAACCTTTTTAGCTAGTACACCAGAGTGCTTTTGACTGCCTGTAGCCGAATTCGCATTATTAGTTATAGTTAGAAGCTGTCTTTCAAAAATATCAGAAAATTTGCTCAAATCACGCTGACACACAAAAATTAAAGAGACTCGTGCTCCATAAGTTCTCTATGCTATGGCGACTTATAACATTCTGGCAATAAATGGACAATGACACGAGTAGATAGATTTGGCCGATCCAAAGGCAAGGGCTGAGGACTGTGGATTTTTGGATACGGGGCCATCTTGGAATTTCCATTTTTTTAACTCAAAATTTTCCGTTTTACCCTAAAAACCACTTCATGAATTAACTATTCTCCCCAAAATTCCTAGAATTTTCCTAAAAATTTCCCGTTTTCCAAACATTTGTCAAAAAAGTGCTTGCCCCTCAATGTGGCTGACTGTAAGCCCCGAATGCCAATTTTCGAGGAAAATCGAAAGATTTGGGGGACTTGCTTAGTACTTGTAGGCCACCAACTCTTCACTCCACCCTAACCAACTTCATCCCCTTTCCACAGCCCAATTATGAAAAATCAAGAAAAATCACACAAATATAAAAAAAAATCTTAAAAATCGACGCCCTTCCGTTGCCCTCCCCACCATCACCATCCCCTCACTACATCTCTACACCACACCTTATGGCAATTCTTATACAATTTAAATATCGAGGAACATATAAAGTTAACCTCACACTCACCCCACCACCCTAACCGAGCACACACCCTCACCACAATCTACCCAGACACAAAAATTCTTCCTTCCCCACTATGTATCTGGCTTGCATCATGCTGCTCCAACATTTTATACTCTTTTCGTCACCCTCCTCTTAGGTATAGTGACTGAGTTGCAATAAGTTTGGAATAGCCCCAACTCCCCTCCACCAAACGAAACTATAAAAGTGTATCCAATATCTTTACCTACGAAAACCAAATACACGAGGAAAAGGACCAAATGACACTTTCAAAATGCCACGCACGTTCTAAAAATTATTCTGAAGTCCCTACTACATACTTTCCACCAATAAATGTATAGGGTCACCGCTTAAATTGTCATAGTTACACGCAGCACAACGAAAACACTGCACGCCAGATCAGAGATTTGCGCGCAGCAGCGACGGCGTACTTGATGCACGTGGTATAGTCGCCCTTATCGCTCTCTAGTTTATGGGCCACAAGTGTGAAAATGACTCAAGATGTGGCCGGGTCAACGAACGAGTGCACTTTTCTGGGCAGTTCTGAAGATAGTCCTGTGTACAGTTATTTCCACAGCTACAGCAGTGTCTTCCTGTGCCCTAGGTAATGTTTACAGAATAATCATTCAGGCCACTGTCAACCTGCCCAGTATGTCAACGTAAAAACAATTTGTCATGGAAATAAATTTACACAGAAATAATTTTTTATATGTCAATAAAGTGCACTCCTTCGTGGAATAGAGTGTCACCTAGAAGGAGGGTTGGGGTTGGCACTTGTTTCATACCTCAAAACTGGTTTCTGTCCGATGACTCCTGGAGTAGCGATATCAGCGGTGCACGAAAAAAAGATATGGACTATCGGAAGTCCAGTAAAATTAAATAATTTTTGTCAGCGCGCAGAAGAAAGAGGCGCAGACCCTTAGTGCTAAATTACCATATCATAGTAAAATATTTTCCTTAAAATTATTAAACCTGCGAAGTGCAAATGTATTTCATGTATTTGTTAATTATTTTTATTAGTATTACCTTAGGAAAGGCGTACTAAAATGTGCGAATGCAACCACCAGTTCAAATTCCAGTGCAAGCACTTCTGATAACTTCGATTCTGCAGTAAATATCCGTCACGAAAATACCTGAGTTCTTCTCCGAGGACAAATTTGCATAGGTAAAGTCAAATACAGATTATCATTAAATATCACAAGTAGTTACGATTTACTTAATTTATCAGTTAAGTAAATACAATTTCCTTGTGTTTTATAGAAGTACGTCAAGCGATATTAGCATTGTTATTGAACCCAACCTGTTTACGGAAAGAGGCCAACTCACTGTTCAATTTTTAGGACACTTATCGCAGATTGTGACTGCAATGTAACAGTACA
Source organism: Clitarchus hookeri (assembly GCA_002778355.1). Classification (NCBI taxonomy): domain Eukaryota; kingdom Metazoa; phylum Arthropoda; class Insecta; order Phasmatodea; family Phasmatidae; genus Clitarchus; species Clitarchus hookeri. The sequence continues at coordinate 41,099 of NQII01004139.1, forward strand.
CTGTTAAAATTACGACCATATATTAACCGCATTGTAAAAAAATTGAATGCAAAAATCATGTGTCGCGTACTTATAAGAACAATTTAAAAGAAATTACAACCGATAGCAAATTTCGACACATACATTTGTGGAAAGCTTAGCTGCTAACTTTTTAAGTATGCAAACTGCAATTGTGTCCTCAATGCGGTATTGGAAAAGTCATACAGATTGCAGCCAAACGGAAGAGTTGCATAACCTCAAAACAGACGCTTCGAATGCTTCACGGCACATTTTTGGGGACCAGTCGTAATGCAAAAAATATTTGTGCACGGGGAAGGTAGAAAAATTTGATCCCAAAATTACGATACAGGGTAATTTTGTCCTAGTCGACGATTCCCAAAATCATTCCATTTTGAACAATGCGTGCAGTCTCTTGAAGAATGTGGATAGCAATTCAGTAGAGCAGTTCAGCAGTATATGTATATATATATATATATATATATATATATATATATATATATATAAGCATGCTCTTTTTTTTATATGGTCCCGAGTAAAAAGTTCATTTTTCCATGTTTTATGCACAAAATTACAATTACAAAAATCGATCCCAAATGATGAACTTAAACATGAATTCGCAATACATATAAAAAACACATGCTAATATCACGACCGGATGATGCCACGGGAAGTTTTTAATACTGCCTATTCAATTACATATTCAGTTTCTTTTAGACCGAAGCAGTGGGCAACAGTTATATACATTTAACATACGCAAAACAATATTTTCATTGAGAAAAAAATATTTTTAGCGCGGTTGAAGTCGGGAAAAATATTTTACACAAACTCCCACTCACACACATAAACACACAAACAAACACACGCACATTCAGTTTCAAAATCAAAATTATATGAGTTTATCCCCGGCCGGGTCACTCCCGGATTTTCGCATGTGGTAATCGTGCCGGACGATGCCGCTGGTCGGTGAGTTTTCTTCGGGGATCTCCCGTTCCCCTCGCCCTTTCATTCCGGCGCTGCTCCATATGGACGTAAATCACCCTCATCGGCTCTCAAGACCTCGCTGTAAAGAACCCCCCAAATCTCTTCACCCACTCACTACATGCGTTCATCGGTGTGGCGAAAATATTCGGTAATTTCATTTGGCAACACATACTGGAATTCGTAGGGGGCACATACAAGTTAAAACCTTGATTTAACTTTCATTAAAAGAACTCAAAATTAAATTTTCCTGCGGGCGAAGCAGCGTTATACACCTAGAATTCCCAACTGGCAAAGCCGCGTTAAAAATCTCATTTTAGTTTCAGTGTAACGAAGATAACATTAAAATGTAAGGAGAGTGAAGCCACGGGATACAACTAGTGGCTGAAGAAAGGATAGATATATTGCCCCAGATGCGTTCTCAAATTAAATTCCGAATTGTATTTTTCATGAGCTTTAGTGACGTCCCTCCCTCAAGTTAAGCCAAGGCAAACCTTTTGAAAACAGTGGGGTGAGGTTTATTTTACGAAATCAATTCATAATATATAAACGGCTGAACAATTATATACGTAGTTTTTGTATAGCTTTAAAGGAATCTTCACAGCAAAGGATTACGCGAATCTCTTGCATCGTTTTGTCTAAAACGAGTAAGGAACTAAGTCTGTGACCTGTGGTATAGACGACTAAAGCAGAACAAGCAGCAGTGAATTACACTGAATTCAGAGGGTAGTAACATAATACTTAACACTATTTTGTCATCTACCAGTTCATATTTTCTTTAAATTCCTTTGGTGTTTTTTCACATACCCGACAGAACTTACATTGGTAAGCTAAAATTATTCGGAAAAATGCAAGCTGTCTTGGGCCAAAAATAATGTCGGAAAACAGGTAAGCCATAGAAATAGAATCAATTAATTTAGATTCTGTATAAGACATTTACATTATATAGTCAGTATTTTATTTGTGGGATCCCGAATCAACGTCGAATATCACGTTTTCCAAACACTGTACAAACGAGGCTGACTTCTAAAAACCTTAGCTGTTATTTTACTATGTCACTAGACGACCATAAATTTCGTGAATTCATCGAGTAGAAGACTTGACTTCACAGCCCGGCTGACACTGTAGTGGCCGGTGTTTGTCCATTCACATTAAATAAATCCATAAAATTCACGGATCCATAACTATAATTATCAACAAGTAAGAAAACGATAAGCCTGACGTATGGATACGTTGATCGGGTTAACATTGTGAAATTGGTACAACTTATACATATCTTACTATCACGTAATTTTATTTCATATGTAGAAAACAAAACCAAACAAATTAAAATTCCCATTTATTTTAGAAGTTAACATGTATAAGTATTTTTCCTAAGTTACTGCCAGTTTTACTAGATGTAAGGCAGTGCATGCTCGTTAGATTATAAATATTAACGGACAGGGAATTATTAAAATATCCTCTAAAGTGCTCAATAAACGATACGCTCACCTAAAAATTGGCAGATGACGTGCCTGGGTAAGCTTTTCTGTATACACGTGAATCTGCGACTATTATTTTCATGAAGATTAGTTCAATGTATTAATTTCAGTCACTGAATGTTTACGTGGCAAAAAAATACTGCTAACTTTATACTTGATGAATTTAATTAATACTGTTTCTTGTGTAAGAAATGAATTAGAAGTACGGCCACAATTATTCTATTATTTTATTACTATATTCAAGTATGGTATAAGTCATACTCATGTTTAATGGGTCCAGAATAAGACAAGGCATACATGCCTTAACTGCACCTTGAAGCAAAAATTCGATTAAATTAACTAAATTATTTTCATATGTATTATGATTATCTTGAATAAAGAGAACACTACATTAAAACTCCTCAAGGCAGTCATGTATCATACTGCTGAAGTAATTTGTTCGAATATATGAAATTAGTATACTTCTGGTTTATATAATTCATAAAATAATTGAATGAAATTTCATAAGCAGCCATACCTGTGTTTCAAAATCTCTACACCATGCAGAGTTTTACATCCTATTACACATCCGTATTTAAATTTATAACTACCTTCTGAATACCTTCCAATTACATTTTGTTGTTCGCTAATCCTCCACAAATCCTTTTTACCGGCCTAGGGTAAATGAAATCCGGCGATTATTTTATATGATTATGTCATTGCTCCTGGTGAGCTAACTGATGCTCAGAAAGTATCCAAAATGATTTTGTTGAGTAACATCACACAAGAACTTCCTCCTACACGTGACATGCATTCCAGCAAGACAGGGTACCTGGACACATCAATCTCACGGCAATGTTTGCGGAGATATAGGTAATTAGATTCTGCCTCTTGGCTTTCTGTGGCATCACGAGAATGACGCCATAATTTTCGAAAGCGTAGTGATCAACCACGAACTGTCGAAGTTTGCAACACCATCCCTCCTAGACGTGGCAGTGCTCCGGGGGTGCCGCTTTCGTTAAAAGTAGGCTACTGGAATTTGTGGTGGCGGTGGGCCTATTTAATGATTTTATCATAAGCACTCCACTCCAGTTGATCAAATGGCAACGGCCCTTGTATGAATTATTACAAATCCGCAGACTGTCTATGGCTGCACCGCTGTAACTATGGAGAAGCGGGCGCATTTTGTATATGCTTAATATGTAGTGCACTTATAATTGTAGTCATTATTCACGATGTTTAATTAAATTATTTTGAACGTCAACTGAGACAGGGCATTGTTCATGCTTTTTTCCGGTAATGTGTGTGTCCGTTTTCTATCGCACTGCTCAGCTTGATCAAATTAATTAACACCTAGGATGTATCAGGTGATTCAGACATAAAACCCGGAGTCTTTATTATAGTTTCGTGAAACCGTTGGGTTGTTGCTGATTACCGATACGCAAACATCATTGGAATCATTACCGTCAGCTCCAAACCACCGAAAATACAGTGGCCGGCAGTTATACTCTGTCTCATATAAGTTGGCCAGATTCTGACATTTCGACGAAAGTAGCGCTAATGTTTACTTTTCGTTTATGTATCCTTTCGCCATCAGCTGGTGCGTTAAATGGAGGCTGTATTTTTATCAACACGCTGTCAGCTAATCCACTTGCCATTTTACTGTAATGCTAAAATAATTTTAAAATATTTTAGACCGTCATCTGTCTAAAAAAAAAAGTAGGTTATAAAAATTTAAATATAAAACATTGCAAAAAATGTAATATTTGCTGACTTTTTTTAATTTGTCCGAGACAGTGAATTTGGGATAACCTTTGCGAGACGGTAGTTGTAGCTATTATCACACTTTGGATGTTACAGCTAACGTATTCGAGTAGGAAATATATGACATGGAACAACGTTATAATTGCTTAAAAACTATTCACGTGTGTCCCACTTTCTTCGGAAACAAGAAAATGGGTTTTCGGAGAACAATATGGCGTATAATTTACGTAGACGAGCGGTTACCTGACGAATAAAAATTTATAGTACTAAAAATCGCTGTGCACGAAATATTTGTTTCCTTAAAAATTATGCAGATCTCACATAAAATAAAACTATTGGTATCTGTTCGTCAAATTATTATATATTGCACACGAACGCTATTCTTTTCTGGCTGGGAATGCTTCGAAAAATATCCGATAGATGGCGCGCACAACATGTCAGAGTGAGGTCTGAGCCGCTTACTTTGCTCAATAGATCGCGTCTTTTTTAAGTTGACTGTTCTTCTATTACTGGCTCGGAACTACACGAATTTGAAATATATTTCGTCAAATTGTTTGAAAATAATTCAACAATATTATGCACTATTTCTGTATGCTTTTGAAATTAATATCAAGCACGTAAGTAAAGCGGGGTTGGAGAGGGATGGTAAAGATGTGAAAAAAGGTTTTTAAAATGCATTTTATTTGGATACGGATCGTTTTAATGTGCCTTTAATTCTGAACACCTAAACATTTCTACTTTAGCACGAAGTTTAGTTTCTAACACTAAAAACCGCTGTCTTATGACCATATTATATAAAATGTATTAATTAATCTAGGAACTCTTTCTTATCGCGTATTTTCTGCTTGTATAATATGCGTCGGCAGTGCACTCAGAATAGCCAACGTAATGTTAACTTTAGTTCGTTCGTGCATCAGCTGATACAGGATTTTGTAAATGGTACTTTGTTTGTTTCATATACGTCAAGTTGCCATTCACTGACTGTCAGAATCTGAGCAACTTATATGAGACAGAGAATATCTGGGCACGCGAGCTCCCTAGCCCTGTATTGAGGGATGTCCAGTACAGACTATACAATGACTGTGCGACAACCGTCGCGCGCTGGCCGTATACGAGCAGGACGGAAAACATTCGCCGCAAAGCCCGAGACACAAAGTTTGAAAATTTCACATTATAACAATAACATGCGTTCTTAAGCATACAAGTAATGAACCATACTGCAGCATCGTTACCAGTAAATTACATAAACTTATAAAAAAAGTAACATTAACAATAAGTACCTTTTTGTACATAGAACTCATGTCATGGGATTCAACCAAACATATTTATTCAGCATTTTGCCTTTCTTTTTTAGATTATAAAGAGTGTAAGTGCGAGTTAACAACATGCTGAAATAATGAATGTAGTGAATCTCCAGAAAGAATGTAATGAATGATAAGGAGTGCAGAAAAATACACGATTTCCAGCTAAACTACATTACCAAATTGTCTATAAAAATGGTTAATAAATATTAATTACCATGAAAAATGGCATTATTTATAATAATATTATGTACTTCATAAAGTTGATATAGGAGGTTTATGGTAAAATGAGAACTTTTGAAAGATCTCTCATTTGGAATAATAGACAATAAATAAATTTTATTTTAGCTTTTTATTACTTACATTGCAATATTTATTTTAAAAGGTGGTTAATGGATAAAAACTGGCTGGAAGGAAAAAGGAACTGGGACTTCAAAAGTGCGCACTTTACTATGAACAGCCTTTAAAAATATTCACAAAGTAGTGCTGTTGACTGAATATGTTTTACAATTATCCTAGCAGATGGCTTGGCCAGTGATGTCAGCCCACTAGTGCATACTGGGAAAATCTGCTGATTTTGCACACCCTAGCTCATCACCCATAAGTTTCGTCTATCAGAATGCGCAAAGTATGATAGTAATTATAAATTAAAGAGTATTAAACTATTACACAAACAACAGCAGTGTAAATAAAGTATTTTAAAACCCCATCATTGGTCGCGTATGAGCATTTCTCTCGCACAAAAAAATAATATGGCGCAATTTTTACAGAAGGGGTAGAGCTCACAAATTTGATAAAATAACAGGCACGCTTGTTACCAGGAATGATGCAGGCAAGCTGGTGGCTAAGAATGATGCATCATTGACATTAAGAAAGGTTATTGTTCACTGATGTGCACAGTGTAATCTTTTTTTTTTCATTGAGTGACTCTTTACGTTTATTAAAACCGGAGTAAACAGATATGAATATAATTATTATTGTTACTGATAGTGATACAGTTACAGATGAAGCAGGCAAATAAATAGATACATACTGTTCATACAAATATTGCACTTTACACAACAAAATGACTTAATACTTTCAATTGTAGACAGGTTTTACCAAATGTGATTGGCCCTTAAGTATTAAAAATTGAATAGATTTAATAACAAAACCTTTAACCTCCAAGCACTTCATAACGTGAAACGCCAATTTATAAGATACACAAAAAATCTGTAGGATTAATATCTTCTACAAACATTGTCTCGATTTCGTTATAATGCTGGTGTGTAAACATGTTACATATTTAAAAAAAAATGATTTTCAACATCATTAAATTTGAAATCCCCCACCCCCCAAACTAATTGTACTGAATTTATAATGGCTCTATTAAAGGCGAATCATGGTTAACTTCATCACTATAGGCGTTTTTATTATTTACCTTTCTCTGCTGTGAATGACTTTGCTGGATCTCTGCGAGTTACCATTCCCTTCCATCTTCAGTCACGTACATTAACTGCTGCTGATGTTTTTCAAACAGCAAGTAAACAGCTGTTGGCTGCATGCGCATCCCTTTTACATCCCCTTTTAGCCCTTTCTCCGGCGACCCCGCTGTCCCGCTGCCGCGCGCTGAGACTTGCCTAGACAACTGCCGGTCACTGTACTATCCTAGGACTGTCACAACACAGCGGCTTTACCTCTGTTCGCGGAGGTGCGGTCTTGCCTCCGTTGAGAGTTCACGGCGTCTAGCTTTCGCGGCACTACACCTGTACACTCTGGCCAGTCGTGTGAGCTTTCTTGCTCGCTCACCTCGAGCCTAGTCCGCCAGGGCCAGCGGTCAGGGTGTACTGCAGCGTGTTAGGCACACAATCGTTTTGCATAATTTTTGCACAACACTCGTGCGTCGTTCCAGAAAGCCCCACCTTCCCCTTCCCAACACCCTTCCCGGGACATGGAAACGGACGGGGGGGTCGTTGGATGTGTCTGGCAACATGAAGGTGACTGCGAAATACATAGTATTCCTGAGGAAAAACCAACACCTTGCAGAATTACTCCAGAAATATCCTGAAGGCCTCTACATCAATCCAGACCCTGCAGCAAGCAACTCACGGGCTCCAACCGCAACACTAAACAAAACTACCACCACATGACTAAAAATTCCAATTCTCAGCTTGTTTTTTAAGCTTCATGTAGCAACTTACCGCTTTCTTCAAGTAATTAAAAAAAATATCAAGTTAATTCATTTTCATCTACAAATTACACGCCTTCAGCAAAATATTATAAACAAAATCAGCTGTAAAACTAGAGTTCTTGCCCACTTCCAGTCGCTCGTCAAAGTAGCACTCACACACGAATAAAACTTAATAACAGAACTTAATAAAGGTATAAAACTAAACTAATAACAATTTATTACCTAAACAGATAACGCTACAGTCTTTCAAAATTCAATTAAGTATACAACGATATCCAGTCACGTGCACTGAAGAGCCAAAAAAAACTGGTATCGGCGTGCGTGTGCAAATACCAGAGGTATTGAACCAATCAGAGTAACGCGATGCGGTCGGCAGCTAGATCGGTTACTGCTTCTACAATGGCAGGTTATCAAGGTTTAAGTGTGTTTGAACGTGGTGTTATAGTCGGCGTACGAGAGATGGGACATAGCATCTCCGAGGTAGCGATAACATTTGGAAGTTCGCGTATGACCATTTCACGAGTGTACCTTGAATATCGGGAATCCGGTAAAACATCACATCTTTGACATCGCTGCGGCCGGAAATATATCGTGAAAGAACGGGACAAACGACGACTGGAGAGAATCATTAAACGTGACAGACATGCAACCCTTTCTCAAATTGGTGCATATTAGATTTGTGGACTGCCCTGCAGGATTCATTGTGTGAATTGCCTCCTGCATACCTTCAGACGTTAGTCGAGTCCATTCCACGTCGTCTTGCGGCACTTCGTACCAATTTGTTTGGCTCTTCAGTTTAAAGAAATATTCTAGTACAACAATTCAAAACTTTTCTGTACTACAATAACACTAACTTGTTAACTTATTATCATGATTAATTTAAGACCTCGCTTCCCGAACCACTCCAGTCATATGAATAAAATTTCAATAAATCGATTTAAAATAAATTCACTTTGCCATTAACTTCCCCTTTTTCAATTAACCAACTGTCGCAAGCCCCCTGCAAGGGACTCGTGACAGAACTAAAAGTCCTGTAACTTCAAAAATCCTCTAAAATTTACTTTATCGCCCCTTTCCCCCTTCCGCTAAGGCATTGAGAAAGGCATGGATACAGGCTCCAGTTGCTACCCTGGAGCACTGGGAGAATTGGATTGTGACTTGCCGCAGTTTATCTACAATTTGAAAACATCCGGGCGGGACAGGCTAGCTGTCCCCAACCTGGTCTCGATTATGGTATACAGCTGGCTGGACAAGGGCGCCTCACAGGGCCTGTGCCTCCCCCGTGATGAGGGAGTCCTTGAGGATAGGTTTCTTGGAACTCTTGTCCCCGCCAGCCATAGTTCATATGGAAGCAGCAGGCGACAACAGTTTCGCCACAACCACCCCCCTTACATTGACACTGGCGGTACTCAGACCACCCGTCGAGGACAACTCATCCTTCCCAGTTCTGTTGCCTCCCTACCTTTAGTATGTGATGAATCCTCGTAAGGATGAAGGAGAATGAAGTCAAGCTTCTTCTCTCACTTCCTTCCCTCTTTCTCCCTTTATCTGCAGCAGATGGTTTGTTGGGTTATTTGCTTTATGTTAACATTTTACTTCGCTCTTTCGCGCACAGAAAGGCTAAAGATAATGTATTTCCTGAATACAGCATTAAGGTACTCCGGCCACCAAACAATCGAATCACGCTGCAGACTGATGTAAACCACCGCCGCGCCGGTCTGTACCCCTCGCCACATGAACGCGACAAGGACATCGAGTGTAACTTGAACTAGTTGTTAAACTGCTCTCGTTTTTATCATTTACGTACAATTTGAAAAGTGATATTAATTTAAATTTAATATGAAAACGTGGACAAATACATTCGTCACATCTTTTTTTTTACATATATTTTTAAAGTAGTACACTTTGCTTCTCTCTATCCAACTTCCTCAATAATCACAGATGACTTATCAGAGACTAAAACCAAGTTTTTCATTTTCGGATGACCGTTTTGCTCTCGTGTTTCGGCTGTCTACGCGGCAATCACGTAAGGTTATTATTGGAACAACCTAATTANGGATGACCGTTTTGCTCTCGTGTTTCGGCTGTCTACGCGGCAATCACGTAAGGTTATTATTGGAACAACCTAATTTAGCATTATATGTTCAAACAGAGGTAAAGCTTCTAACACAGATAAGAAGCCGGTTCAGGATGAAAATCTTCAAGCNTTAGCATTATATGTTCAAACAGAGGTAAAGCTTCTAACACAGATAAGAAGCCGGTTCAGGATGAAAATCTTCAAGCAGTCGGTAATAATGTGCTGCATCCTGATGCACTTCACCAAGGTTCTGTTGCGATACTGAAGGAAGGGCAGCATCTCACGGACAATTCAAAATTTTTTTTTGTGGTTTGTTAAACTGATTTTAGAAAAGACCATTGAGGTTATTTATTTTCACTGCATCTAGTTGGTAGCGGGAAAGACTCCGAGCACTTATCTATGACCTATATGACATTCATATCATAATGTGCATAAAACAAGAAATAATAACTTCAGTGGCCATAAATCTAAACATAACACACGCAATACAACGTCAAATGTTAAGAAATTATTTTATTAATCCGATATAGACTTAACTAGGAGTATGCATGTCAGTATACATCACAAAAAGTTTAGAATGCATGCAAAAAATGTGAAATATACATACAGAATGCAAACATTAATGGAATATCCATATAAGAAAACATAGCAATTAGAAGTTACCAATGGTTATGATACAAAACGCGTATAAAGGTTTTTATAACATACACATTTTTCCAATATCACCGACAAATAAACATGAAAGAACATCTAAATAAAGTTACTGATGTCTCTGACTAGGGAGGGCATCTTTCTTCCAAGTGCAGCTTAGTACGGTGTATGGCCTCCACGTGCATTGTACAGGTCCCTAACACGCCGTGGCATGCTTGTAATCAATGTGTTGATGTCATCATCCGGACGAAGGTCCTATCCCGTCTGGGCAGCTCGTGTGAGATCAGGAAGTGTTTCTGAGGTTTTGTAGGCGATTATAAGCTGCGCTAGTGCACTCTCTGTTGATCACAAACGAACTACACAACTCATGCCACACAGACTTCCTTGTATCACAATATTCTAAACTTTTTGTGAAGTGTATAATTATGAGGAGTGATTTTATAAGAGGTAGTTTTGGAAGTCCTTGATAAAAAAAAAAAAATTCATATTCAGTTTTTTGAATTAAGTTTGTCCATTTTTCGGGGGAAAACACATGTACGTGAGCCGGTATGAAGAAGACGGCGGAACAATTATTTAATGCAGAGCCTGGAGGTCCCAGCGCCCATCGGGGCTAGATACATCTCTTCAAGGACACGAATCTTGTTCAACTAAAATTAACAGAGGTGTTAATATGTAACAATGAGTTTTAACAATTTTTTTGTACTACTCATACATACAGATGAAAATTATATACGCAGTGTTTCATCTAACTTTACGGCCTCAAACATGCACGAAACGAAAATAAATACGGGAAACATACTTGCACAGAAATGAACCTACGTCTGAGGCTCACAAAATAAACGAAATATACAATTGAGAAATTTTAGAAAATTTTACTTTCAAAACAGAGATATTAATTTATTTTATGAAACGAGGACGTTTTTTTCTATCGAAACGAAAGTTACAGGTAAGGTTATTGATTACAGAATTGGTTCCAAATCANTGAAACGAGGACGTTTTTTTCTATCGAAACGAAAGTTACAGGTAAGGTTATTGATTACAGAATTGGTTCCAAATCATTAAGAACTTAAGGGAAATTTTAGGCGTAAAGTTTGGCAATGGAGAAATCTAAAGATTTTGTGAAGTTTATTCAAATAGTGTAGTTCTCTACACACTACATTGGTTTGCTTGTGAAGCAGTTGTAGTTAAAACTTAAGACTTTCATATTTATGTTGAAATGTTCTCTAATTACAGGGCGAGGAAATCTGCGCATATAGTTGTAGCATTCAACAATGTCATGAATTTTTGGGTGCACGAATGCGCTTATCACGAATATGCGATTTTTAAAACAAAGTATTACTGAAGCTAGTGATGACGTAATATTTATTATAGAGTAGGTTAAGACAAGCTCATAAATCAATTGTATCCCACGAGATTAACAAAATATGTAAAATTTTAAATGTTAGTATATATGGAAGGATGAAGGCTATCTGCGAAAATTATGAAGAAGAAAAGACAAGGTTTCAATCCTAAGTGAATTTACCTTGTATGAAAACAATGCGTGGAAGTTAAGTAGACACACAAGAAAAAACTTAAGCAGATAATTGTAAACCTAAGCCGCTAGTAGTAACAGTAATAAACGTGGTCAGTAATCGATTTTCCTTCGCAAAATAAATATAAACAACACTATAAAAATGTGGCGTGGAAACGAGTGTTTGTTCGTGATTAGTAAAGAAAGTGTACGATAAGACAGAAGAATAAAAATTTCCGAATTTCGCTACAGAATATTTTAATAATTTATTAGTAGCCTTTTAACTGTTTAGGTACAAGTTTTATCAAGGTGTTGGAGGAATTTCCTCTTTAAAAATCCTAAGTAGTCATGATTATTATTTCAGCCTACTTTCTGAAAAGAGATAGCCTACTATCCGAAGGAAATACAAACTTATGAGATTGCGTTCCTGTATCAGCGTATCAATGGGACTGTGCGTGTGTTCTTGCAACCACTCCCTAAAAACAGTTTCACTGATTTTCACCTTACTAGGTACACTAACAGCAATTGCTAAGGTTACCTACTTATACTCTTCGATTATTGCAGATGCCTATTTTCAAAACAAAAATAATAAATAAATTTTTTTTTTCAGGCGTATAATTTCTCAGTTTCTATTTTACCTATTTAACCGACTTGGACATATAGACAAATACACTATCAGCCTTGAATTCAGAAAATCATGTGTTCATTGGTCGGCATTTTGTAAGTGAGCACCACGTGAAAAATCAAGCTAATTCGTCGTGTAACGGAAACAGCTGAACTGACTACCATGGGCGATGGCCTACGATCCTATAAAAACAAGCCACAGCTGGACTGTCGGCAGTCTTTTGTGGAGGCCATCTGGGTGAGTGCAGTGGGCGAAGTCGAGTGTGGACGACGCGACGATGGGTGACTGTGAGAGACGGCGGACGAGGTTCTTGTGGCGTGAATGGACGAGAGGGCGTGATATCCGACGAGTAAAGGCTACTGTGCATGAGGGCGCTCGGAGAACTTTTGAACATTGCGGACTGATGGGACCTGCACTAAACTGAGGAGGAACTGAATAACATGCTATACGGACTTTATTGTAAATATTGGAACTGTCAAATATTGACATATAATTTTTAAAATAACTGAATCGGTTTTGATACACGGTCTATTATTTAATTACGTTAATTTATTTCAAGTAATTGTAAATTTTATTGATTGAAGTGATTAATTGTAAACAGCTAGTGATATCAATTTATTGTAATATCTTGAGTCGAGAGATTTTTTTGTAGTAATTAAAAATAAAATAAAGAAATTATAAGTAACCCTTTTATTTAATTAAGATCTCCATCCCTTGACGGACTTGGTTTAACCTACTGACTTTGAGAGAAAAGTGCAACAGCGTTGTTAGTTTGAATATTGCAACTGCCAAACAATATGAACTAAATTTTAAACAATGTTAAAAAGTTAATATAACGTATTGCGTGCATTAAACAAGCTACCTCATGCACTCTCTTGGCCGTCACTTTGAAGGCAGAAACCAGCCAACGGATCTCCATCAAATTTGGGATGCGTGTAACAATATTGTAACCTAACCTTAAAAATTTATTTTTTTAGTATAGGACTCTTACTTTACTTCACTTCTCAACTTTGTGATCATATAAATATTTTATGCTAGAATGTCAAGCAAATTTGATACACTAGTCGTTCTTTCTGCTATGAATTATTACGCTTTTTCACAGCCGCTTTTGCCGGCCATTTTGGAAGGTAGAATTGCAAAAATATATTTTATGTTATAAATCGGGAACCACTTAGTCGATTCCCGCCAAATTTGGCGTGTTAGCAAAAGTACAGTAACCTACTCTGTAAATACGTGTTTTTTATGCAACAGAGTAGTGCTCAGATTTCCGGCTATATAAATATTTTAGGTGTGAGTAACTTACCAAATTGACCGAACCATTAAATAAATTTTAACCATACTTGTTATGCTAACACTACCTATTATGAGCACTTAGTAAACTAGCACAGAGTTAATATTGATACCTGAAAAATTAAAACTCTCACATCGAACCTCTGGAACAACTTATCGATTCGCGTCAAATTGGTAAACAAGAATATAATTTGTAGGGTACTGTATATGCGTATAATTTAAGTATATCAGGCACTTTTCATAATAGTGGTCATATAAACTTATTTTGTTAGAATGCTATATTCGCCGGTTAATTACATTTATTTCAAGTAACTTTGTATGCTGGTAACACACCATTAAATTAATTTATTCGTAAATTTTAGCCATTACATTTCATAAAATAAAATCAATACTACATTAAAAATACCAAAATGAATATCAACAAATTAACAACTAATAGTATTATATCATACAGCATGAAGTGTGATATAGTAGCTACTTCTTTGGAAGTTGCTGTCTTCTTACAATTTGTGATCTATATCGTATCAAAGAAACAATTACACCCATTTGACTTGGCAAGTTTGCAGATATTATGAGCATTAAATGAACAAATTTGTAACTTCTTCAGTGGCAAAAGTTAAAATATATCACATGTAACTGAAATTAAACGTGATATTTAGGTAGTAACTTCTCAACATATTTCCACCACACTCTGTTTGCGAACAGTAATATGTAAGGCAATGTAAACATTTTAATAATTAGTGTCTTACTTCAGAAAACCCCTAGTTATATCATACTTTTTATATCATAGATATGGTATGTAAGCTATTCAATACTACGGCCGCTTTAAAAATATAAATTGGTTGGCACTGGCTCTAAAACTTATTTTTATAAGCTAACAACATATTTTAGGAAAAATTCAACCAATTGCAACTAAGCTATAATGAAAATTCCTTCCGCTTTGGAAATTCTCAATACCACATGATACTATCTATATCTTTGAGTATCTGATCGAATTAATTTGCGCAATGGACGACAGAAGGCTTATTGGTTATATCGTTTTATGCTGGTTTATTATGGTTAGCAAAAATAAATGGTTAACGATAACAACACTGTGCGACATGAAAACACTGACTTTTTTTAAACAGTACTATAGAACTATACATTCTGTTTTGAAAATAGAATGCCATCTCTACGCTGATATGGTACGTCAGGAAATTACACTTTATTCCCTCCTTCTCTTTCGGATGATTTCGGAGATGGGTTTCTTCCGCCTGCCGTTCTATGTTCTATGAGATGCACCCACCAACACATTCGATTCTCTCTTTGACACATCCTAGGAAAATCTTTCGTCTTCATTACTGCGGCTCTGTCGTGGTGAAATTGTTTTGTTATTTCACCCTGTCGTGGTGAAATTGTTTTGTTATTTCACCCTGTCGTGGTGAAATTGTTTTGTTATTTCACCTTGTCGTAGAAATTAACGATGTTAACAATATAGCGTATGAACAAAAAATAACTTCTTGTCATTTTGCCCGACCAATATATAAATTCCCTCGTAGTTCACATATGAACTCTTACACAATCATCCATTAACAGCTTAAGAGTTGTCTTCTGGAAATAAATCTACAAGAAATTTGACACCTACCAGTAGTTGCGAGTTGTAACTGTTTCGGCAGCCCAGAGCTTCTCAGCGCTTGATAAGTGTAATGTTTATACATCCCTGATGATAAGATAGATTTTGAAACATCGCATCTGTGATACGATACAAAAGGTTCGAAGAATATACAGCATATTTTACGGTATTAAAATATATGTGATAGTATGCCAGGGACGTTCCGATATGGGCGGTTCTTCGTTATCGATGATTTAATAATATTTATGAAATTTTTTTGTTTCTTTTTAGTACAAAATTATTAAAATATGACAGATGGCTTTTATAGTATCTGAGATATCTATATTAAGTGTCATATTAGACACTCGCTATATAAGCACATCGAACTTCAATTGGCAGAAGTGATAAACTGNTATTCGCCGGTTAATTACATTTATTTCAAGTAACTTTGTATGCTGGTAACACACCATTAAATTAATTTATTCGTAAATTTTAGCCATTACATTTCATAAAATAAAATCAATACTACATTAAAAATACCAAAATGAATATCAACAAATTAACAACTAATAGTATTATATCATACAGCATGAAGTGTGATATATTAGCTACTTCTTTGGAAGTTGCTGTCTTCTTACAATTTGTGATCTATATCGTATCAAAGAAACAATTACACCCATTTGACTTGGCAAGTTTGCAGATATTATGAGCATTAAATAAACAAATTTGTAACTTCTTCAGTGGCAAGTGTTAAAATATATCACATGTAACTGAAATTAAACGTGATATTTAGGTAGTAACTTCTCAACCTATTTCCACCACACTCTGTTTGCGAACAGTAATATGTAAGGCAATGTAAACATTTTAATAATTAGTGTCTTACTTCAGAAAACCCCTAGTTATATCATACTTTTTATATCATAGATATGGTATGTAAGCTATTCAATACTACGGCCGCTTTAAAAATATAAATTGGTTGGCACTGGCTCTAAAACTTATTTTTATAAGCTAACAACATATTTTAGGAAAAATTCAACCAATTGCAACTAAGCTATAATGAAAATTCCTTCCGCTTTGGAAATTCTCAATAGCACATGATACTATCTATATCTTTGAGTATCTGATCGAATTAATTTGCGCAATGGACGACAGAAGGCTTATTGGTTATATCGTTTTATGCTGGTTTATTATGGTTAGCAAAAATAAATGGTTAACGATTACAACACTGTGCGACATGAAAACACTGACTTTTTTTAAACAGTACTATAGAACTATACATTCTGTTTTGAAAATAGAATGCCATCTCTACGCTGATATGGTACGTCAGGAAATTACACTTTATTCCCTCCTTTTCTTTCGGATGATTTCGGAGATGGGTTTCTTCCGCCTGCCGTTCTATGTTCTATGAGATGCACCCACCAACACATTCGATTCTCTCTTTGACACATCCTAGGAAAATCTTTCGTCTTCGTTACTGCGGCTCTGTCGTGGTGAAATTGTTTTGTTATTTCACCCTGTCGTGGTGAAATTGTTTTGTTATTTCACCCTGTCGTGGTGAAATTGTTTTGTTATTTCACCTTGTCGTAGAAATTAACGATGTTAACAATATAGCGTATGAACAAAAAATAACTTCTTGTCATTTTGCCCGACCAATATATAAATTCCCTCGTAGTTCACATATGAACTCTTACACAATCATCCATTAACAGCTTAAGAGTTGTCTTCTGGAAATAAATCTACAAGAAATTTGACACCTACCAGTAGTTGCGAGTTGTAACTGTTTCGGCAGCCCAGAGCTTCTCAGCGCTTGATAAGTGTAATGTTTATACATCCCTGATGATGAGATAGATTTTGAAACATCGCATCTGTGATACGATACAAAAGGTTCGAAGAATATACAGCATATTNGAGATAGATTTTGAAACATCGCATCTGTGATACGATACAAAAGGTTCGAAGAATATACAGCATATTTTACGGTATTAAAATATATGTGATAGTATGCCAGGGACGTTCCAATATGGGCGGTTCTTCGTTATCGATGATTTAATAATATTTCTGAAATTTTTTTGTTTCTTTTTAGTACAAAATTATTAAAATATGACAGATGGCTTTTATAGTATCTGATATATCTATATTAAGTGTCATATTAGACACTCGCTATATAAGCACATCGAACTTCAATTGGCAGAAGTGATAAACTGNATATCTATATTAAGTGTCATATTAGACACTCGCTATATAAGCACATCGAACTTCAATTGGCAGAAGTGATAAACTGTTTGAATTTCGATATGGTGTCGGTCTGATATCGAAACGATATTGAAAAGTGAATATCGCACACCACTAGCCAGCTCAACATTTGCAGGAGAGAGTTACGTCATCCTTACAATTTACACGGCGCTTCTATTTATATTTTTGTCCCGACCATGCTGACGACATTTATCCTGATTAGTTCGTGTAACCTTTTACGAAGCTTCCGACGGTGCAGTAAGCCGAGTGGTGGATTACTTAACGTTCAAGTTAGCCGGACTTCGTCCAGTAACACCACTCTAAAATTTTAACGTATATTAGCAAACATTTAAACTATGGACTAAAAAAAAAACATTTTTGGCCAGCTTTTATTTAATTTTGTAGTATATATTTTCGGTTGATTTCTATTCGAAATTCAAAAACAAGAGCTTCAAAATTTGTGAATTGTAATAGTTATTATGAAGCCCTCAACTTCAAATAATCAGGTTCATAACAAAACATGTTCGATACCAATTGACATTCCTTCTAAACATGCCAACTAAACAGTTGCTTGACCGAATTATTTTCACTATTACTAGACAAATGCTGAAATAAATTACAATGGCAAAGTGCTGCCTTCTATAGCATATACTATAAACAAACTGCAATAGCACGCTGCTGCTACAAAGTTGGCCAAACTGCAATAGCACGCTGCTGCTACAAAGTTGGCCAAACTGCAATAGCACGCTGCTGCTACAAAGTTGGCCAAACTGCATGAATGTAAGACGGATAGCGCGGACGTATGCATTAGTTATTCGTACACTGAGAAAAGGGCTTCNTGGCCAAACTGCATGAATGTAAGACGGATAGCGCGGACGTATGCATTAGTTATTCGTACACTGAGAAAAGGGCTTTGTTGAATCAAACAAAGTTTGTTTGGCGCAACTAATTCAATTGCTTGTATAGTGGTAGTGAAATATTTTGTTATTGAAACCTAATAATTTTACTGTTCTTACTTGTTGGCCAAAATTAAGACTTGAGTGGCCCAACTATAGATTTGTTTTACTCTACGTACATTAAACATTTTCGTTTAATATGACATAAAACTTAATGCCTGACCGAGATTCGATCCTAGATCACCTGCGCCTAAGCGTTACATCTTAACAATCTCACCGAAATATACTAGAGGTGAAATTAGAAGGTTATTAATAATAAGCTAAACATTTAAAATATTGAGCAACGTGCGCAAATAAATATTTCAAGTTTTAAAGCTTAATTTTTTTGTTTCCTGTTGAACTGGTTTTATTATAGTTTTTATACCACAATTAAGAGTCAATAAATTCAATAACAAATACCGTTACTATCCCTATTGTCACAAAAAATGCAAACAAACTCCCAAGCTGTATTTTCGAACGAATGCAATCAAATGAGTGGCCAAATAAATGTGCATTGAATCAACAAAATATTTTGTGGGCAGTGTCTTTTATTTTGGCCCAACACAGATGTTTTGTTTATTCAAGCGTGTATTTTGTGTAGTGAACCAAGTTAATTATATTGTTTTTCAGTTTTTGATTACTCAACAAAATATTTTATTGGACGAATAAATACATTTTTGGCCTAATACAAACAAATATTTTGTTGGCTGTTCTCTCAGCGTAGAATGCTCCTAAATTCGTATCCCGCCGGTACCTANTATTTTCGAACGAATGCAATCAAATGAGTGGCCAAATAAATGTGCATTGAATCAACAAAATATTTTGTGGGCAGTCTCTTTTATTTTGGCCCAACACAGATGTTTTGTTTATTCAAGCGTGTATTTTGTGTAGTGAACCAAGTTAATTATATTGTTTTTCAGTTTTTGATTACTCAACAAAATATTTTATTGGACGAATAAATACATTTTTGACCTAATACAAACAAATATTTTGTTGGCTGTTCTCTCAGCGTAGAATGCTCCTAAATTCGTATCCCGCCGGTACCTANCCTAATACAAACAAATATTTTGTTGGCTGTTCTCTCAGCGTAGAATGCTCCTAAATTCGTATCCCGCCGGTACCTAATAACGACGAAATAAAAACATTTGGTGTTTTCTGGACGGAAATGGTCCGGTTTCGTGACATAAAAAACAAACATTATATAGAATAGTCTAGTACTCCTGTGTTTTATTTCTCTCAGTGACACATTAACAAGCTCATATGTAACTGATAGTGCCGTGAGCGAAGATTGGCGGAAATGCATTTCGCGGGAATTACTTTCGTTGATGTCATCACACATTCTTCACTGGACAAACGTTTTTTACTTTTATGGCTTTGTTGGGCTATTTGTCTTCTTATTAATTCTCAACCGTAAAATTTGTTTGTCATCTATGAAAAGCGAATGTATCACTTCAGTGACATAGTTGCACTTTGTGAATCAAAGCTCGTAATTTGATATTCGAACAATGTCACTTGCACCGGAACAGCTGAAAGTGTTACCGTGTGGAACATTTTCTTCTTTTTCTATCATTTTTACGTCGTACAAGCTTCCTGCTCAAAATATTCATCGCAGCTTTACAATTCGAATAACAAAATATTTTCATGTTATCTCATTATTTAAGGTAATGTGTTTACAGAAAAAAATTAATTTTAATTTTCTATTCAAAACATGGTAGATGCTTCGCTTTATGTGGCTTCCCCGTATGCAGACCAACGTTTCAAAAACTTTTCGTTATTCGAGTAGCCGTATTCTCATTCGTCGGTCAAGTCGATTGAAGCAATTTTCACACAATGATAACAAAAATGAAATAAATGCGGTAAAAATTTAAAAAAAAAAAAAAAAAAAGCATTCAAATATAACGAGTCACTTTCTGCGGACAAGCTAAAGTAATGAACATTTTGACATAATTCTGGAATAAGCTCTATGGCGAAAAAGGGATTAAATTGAAGCTGGTGTTACGTTTACTAATTAATCACGCTTAGCAGAAGGGAATGTGGACTGTTACCCTACGCGATGACGCTTGTACTGTAAATTCCCAGTGGACACAGCAGGAATTATTATTCAACGTGGAGCTGGGCAGACGATGCACGTATTGCAAACACGAACAAACAGCTAGTCTAGATTAACATACGTAGTTTGAAGTCAGCTAGCCAATAGGAGAACTATAAATTGTCCGCCGTTAACAGTCCATTCTTAATCATTCTATGAAAATGTACCCTGGTACTTATATGCTGTTCACGGTACAGTGTGCACTTTTGAAAACCCTGCTTATGATCAACTTTTCCCCTCAATTTGTATACTTCCACCGCATGTAAAACTTATATATTTCCATGAGCCTAATGACTATTCCTGCGTCAATCGAGTGAAAATACGAAAAGTTAGGAATCGAAATATTTTACTGATGTACAAATACATATTCTAATGCGCACGAGGGAAAGAAACAGCAACATTATTTCCCACAAATTTAAACAATGCACTCAAGATACAACGTCAAGACTTGGAACTATTTTACCTAACTCGCTGGCAACTAAATTATGAGCCTGCATGCCAGTGTGGTCGAATAAAAGTAGTTAACGCGCAGTGATTATTTCTTAGTGGTTGTTTACAAAATAGCTCACTTTATCGTGAACAGCCTACAACTGCATAGGCGCTATGTTTTTCCAGCAAATACTTATGGTCATTTCAACGTTAATGGTAATAGACGATCAGTAAAATCACTTATGCGTCTTAAAATATAATTACAGTTTTAGAGTTATGGTGGGCATCGTAATATTAGAAGTGTTAGTTGCCGCATATCTTTGCTAACATCAACACTCCTACAACGAGAGGAAAATGTTACACCTAAGAAATTCCTTAAAATGATTAATTTTTTCAACTGTGAGTATTTTCAAGTGCTTGAATTCACTCCGCCTGAGAGAAAGGTTTCGTTGAATCAAGCAAAGTTTGTTTGGTGCAACCAAATTTATTCTTTGTATAGGGACAGTAAAATATTTTGTTGGAACCAAATTATTTTTTTATTATTATTTGGTTGGCCCAAACAAATTTATAGTGAGCGCAAAAGATATATATATATAAAATTAAAAAGTTCATGTTAGTATAAAGAAAAATTTGAAGCTAGACCACTACTTGAACAAACATCAGTTGCGCTCGAGCAGGATGATTAAGCAACCTCAGCTTAACTAAGCACCGATGAAATTAAAATGTTTTAAATTTACACGTTTCAAATATTAGACGACGCGAGCAAATAAACGTTTCCAGTTTTTTTAATGCTTTTCTTTTTAGTATCTCATTGAACTTTTTTGATAGGATGTGTATATACTATTGTTATGCATCAATAAATACACTATCAATCGCTGTTACTATCCTATTTATCACAAAACATACAAACACACTCTATAGCTGTATTTTCGAACGAAGGCAATCAAAGGAGTGGCCAAAAAAATATGTAAAGTTTATTCAGCAAATATTTGGTTGGCAGGCTAATGTATTTTGGCTCAATGCCGAGGTTTTGTTAATTCAAGCGTGTATATCGTTAGATAAACAAAATTAATATCGTTGTTTTTCAAGTTTGGTTTACTGAACAAAATATTTTGTTGGGGTAACCAAATATATATTTTTCCCTATACAAACAAATTGTTATTGACTATTCTCTCAGTGCCTACGAATATCTCGAGGTAGGTCATATTGAAGTATAACTGAGTATTTTCGAAAGTGTATTTATTGCTTAAGAAATATTGATATTCTATAACGTGCTATGATACGTAATTCTTGTAAGATATTTGCGATATTTTTTAGAATTCGCATTGCTTTTATGGAACTCTTGCTCCGGTAGGGCAGATTCATTGACATAGAAGGTTGATCTGAGTGCTGTTTGTGATGAACTGCTCTCAACGTTTCCAGAAAGGATGATTTGTTTCCTCTGCACAAGAACCTCTTTCAAGACCACGATTTCTCAATTCACGGGCTAAACAATGAAGCTGTGGATGAAGAAGGTCTTGTGCAGAAGGCCAATGAATCTCCTTTGATATTAATTTTTTGTGTGGGCATTTGTTCACCTTCTACGTTCCGGTGAGAAACTGTGAGCCATTCATCAAAACAAGGCGCATTAGTTCCCGTCAGTGGTTCACTATAAAGGAAACCATTATAGGAACTAAAGTGAAATACCCTCAAGCATTACAAAACAGCCCGCGAAGAGAAAATTTATAATAATTATAAGGCCACAGGAAAATAAAAGCGTCCAAAAATAATGTAAAGACTGATTCAATTGACACAGAATCTGACGTGGGCGATCCCAGTCTCATTGTCTCAGACTACGGTAATGACTCGATTGGGCAGAACGTGACTGCAGAAAGAGACGTCAGAGGGGCGTATCTGAGTTCTTGAGGGATGGAGGTCTTAATAAAAATGAAAGACTAAATTTGACTTTAATTTATTCACACAGCTATTATTTACAGAATTAATCTGTCAGTTTCCACTATAGCTCTTTTATTTCTCAGTTAGCGCAAAATGTAATGTCCATTTTTACCCTAACTAACCTCCTTCTTAATGTCGCTGTTTTATAATAGTCAATTAATTAATACCCATCATTAACACGCTTTCAGACGGTCTGTTGCCATAATTTGTAATGTATTTCACTCACGCATCCAGTCCAACAGTCCAGTCAGCCAGTCGCACTATTCACTGCGCCGATGCCCGCAGTCTCAGACCTTCCTCCCGCTGGTCACTTCTCTCGCCGGACGTTTCGCTCGTCGTTTATCGCTGAAACTCCAGCCACTCATCCACTCATCAACAACAACCTCGAAGGCCCATCGTCCTTATAATCAGTCGCCCTGACAATCTGGAAGGTTCAACGCACCCCTAGTCACGCTGAGATAATCCAGAACATTCTTCAGATAAACGCAGAATTTCAATACATCCAAGGTCAGAAGCACGCGGCGGGGTGCTTTGTGTATCAGATACGCGTTTCTTGGTTTATCGCTCGCCTGGCATTTAAAACATTTGTCCTCTTCCGATCGCTCGCGCGGGACGGATCAAGGTCAACGCAGACCAGCGACACGTAACAATATGTATATTTATATGTATTTTATGTGTTAATATTTTATTTTATTTCCAGGATTGAATTATAATTATTTTGTGTTTATCTGTGATATCTCATGTGCTATGTTTTCCGTGTTGTATAACCTACCACTTTAGAACTCTAAATATGAGTTTTTAAAATTTTTAGAGGTATTTAATTTTATTTCGTATTTGAGTAGTTTTGATTATTTTTAGAACTGAAGAAAACTGTAACTGCAATATTTATTTTTGTCACGAAGGTTAGTTTACTTAGATACATGTTTTGTTAGTTAGTTTGGAATTCTAGCTTTGAATTACGGTCGTTACGAACGTCCAGATGTTGCGAAGTCAGTTGTTGTCGAATATTTTAATTTGTGCCGGAAGGGAATTATTTGCAGGAGAAACTCGTCTTAATGTTACTTATTTTAAATAAGATTAATTTTCAGTGTCTTTCTGCAATGGTTCGTCGCCGACGTAAAATTTTGAAATGTCCGTTCGGAAGACGTTGCGGCGAAGGCCGCGGCACCTTTCGAACAAGTGCACAAAATTTCCTCACCTCTGATGGCGGGTGGATGTGTGGTGCGTCTTGCTCTGTGAAGTTTTGAACTGTGGTCTTAGGCGAGTACGCAATGGAGATTTTCTGAAGACGAGGCAATATAAAAATGAAAACTAGAAGACTTTTCTTGGAGGATGAGTTTTAAATAAAATTTAAACAGTTTTAAGTAGTTAATTCTCATCAATTACGGTAAGTTAAATCAGTTCAGTTTTTTTTAGGACATTTGAACTGCAATGAATATTCTAATTAAATATAAAATTTTTTCTCGAGTGATACTGATAGCAAGGTTATTTATATGCCCACACATCCCCATGAGTAATATTCAAATATTCTGCCTGCTGAGCACAGCCTGGCGTATAGTTTTCTGTAAACAATTTGAATCTGGAACACTAACAGCTTAAACATAAAGTACATATTTTTCATTTAAGTATTGAACTATGAGAATAGTACTGACAGTAATTTTGAGGTCCTCAAGAGTAACTAATTAGATGTGACAAAGGAAATAAATTAAATATAAAATAATAAAGAAAGTTGTACTGGGCCTGATATATTTAATTAATTCAACACATTTACACTATTACCCAACAGTCATCCAGTGTTAGCAGTTCGATTTGTTTGACTTACAGTTGAGTGAGAATGTTGGTTAAATATAGTGTGTTGCATGTCACCTAAGCCAAACGCCCATACGCTGAATGTCTATTCCCTCAGTAGACATCTTCAACACCCTCTCTCCACCTGACAACTTTATAAGCATTATCACTCCCAAGTGGCACACTTACACCTAACACTAAATCATTACATTGCTCTCTATATTATCACAATTATTAAAGAGATAAGTGGGAGGCGCTACAATTGTGACAATTACGATGTTAAGTTTCCCTACTGTCGTGAAATGTTTTCCGAATAGAAGAAGCAGTCAGTTCAGCGCACTGGATGAATAAAATGTGTTGTCAGTCTGACTGTAGAGATATGCATCGATATATAAATTTAATTTGTGACAAATACCTCAGTGGCTAATAAATAATATATTTAAATTGTTACTAACCGCACTTTAATATTTTGTGCGGTCCCATTTTTAAACGTACATGGGGTTTCTTAAAATAGGCCATATATGTTTTTAACGCTTCCAGAAAAATTTTAATTTACGGTTTCAGGTGTTGCAAACAAAAACTTTTTATGGTTCGTACTGTACTTAAGTCGACCTAACATTTGTTTCGTTTTCACAGACAATAAGGTATAGGCTATGTGTTCCGCTACAGTTATATTAACCAATTATGACCTAGATCAGTAAGATGGTTTGTGAATAATTTACCCACGGATAAGATCATCGGTCATTGAACTTCACAGTGTGCAGAGAAGACCAAACATTACCCACAATTGCGTAATGTACACAATTATGTTCACAGGGTCTGAATGGGTTGATATGTGAGTAAAGTATTGCATTTATATTAGCTTTGAATGTGAATTCGGTTTCGTAGTCTTGGCATGTGCAGAAAAGTATATCCGTAGGCACTTAGGCAATTTTATTGTTTAAAAAATTCGTAATCCAAAATACCTTGACATGTGGAGAAGGGATGAGGCCTCTATATAGGGAATCCAATATTTGGAAGGTTGCCTTCTGGAGTTCTATTGGTCAGGGTAGGACATGCGAAGAGTTGCCTAAGCACGGTTTGAATAAGCCCGCCTAGGCACCAGCCATCTCAGGTGGCGTAGATGTGCGATACGTCTCTTGGCTGCCCCCGGGGTAAGTCGTCAACGCCCGGGTGAATGTTTCGCCGTCGCTACGTCGTGAAGTTACGTTACTGCGTACCGTACCGCGACTATTATCGGCTTTCCCGTCACCAACCATACCGCACGAATGTAGGATTATTAAGGCCTATATTCTGCACCCAGATGTGACAGGTACGTTAAGGGGGTCCACGCCTCTTCAACTATATGAAGCGGCAGAATGAACAATACGAGGTTGCGGGGCTCTTTACACTGGCATTTCAGAATACAATAACAACGCAACGAGCAAGGTAACAAAAGCGTTAACACTTACATAAAAGGGTACTTACCCGGACCTGGACCTCACATCGTCAGGCGAGCTACATGATGAAAATTGCTTGCACTGCAAAATCCCCCGGAGTTGATAAAGTCGTATTTCACCCCTTGTTGGCAGCAGGAGTGGCGAGGCAAACCCCAAGCACGCGAAACTAACTAAACCGTTCCTCAAGTAGAGCAAACAACATATTACAGTGAAATTGAAGCGATTTGAGTGAACAGAGAAGATATTTCGGCGGCTTTTAACATAGCGGTCTTAAGATCCGAGGAAGGTGAAACGAGGCGAGTATGTAGCAGCGCTGGAATGGAAGGGTGGGGGAAACGGGAGATCCCCGAGAAGACCCGCCGACGAGCGGCACCGCCCAGCACTATTCCCACGTGCGAAAATCCAGGAGCGACCTCGCTGTGAATCAGACCCGATTCACCTAGGTGGGAGGCGAGCAGTCTGACCGCTACACCACCACGGCTCGCGGAAACAATTGAAAAAAATCGTGAAGGTGCACGGAGTGGGAAGGAACTTCCCACCCCTAGCGCTTAACTGCCCCCGATTGACATCCTTGCGTGTGGCGCAGTTATCTCACCTGGTCACGTGGCGAAACTTACCATAATATTACATTTGATCATACTTGTCTTTGTAATACTTATTACACCTTTTTATAATATATTACAGTTCCCGTCGCAACACGTTTTGATTCACTGAGTTCTTTTTGCGTTCTCAACACAGAAAGTATGAAAATTTTCAAACTTTTAATTAATGTAACACAAAAATAAAAATCGTTTAAGCAAACAACATGTCCTAACAACTTAATTTCACACTGAATTTCTATTAACAAATTAAATTAATTAATTTCTAATTTATTTATAAAAAATTAAAAATTACTAAAATTATTTATTTACTCTTGAGCAAGTCCATTCGCTCGAAGGGGTGCAATTATGCAATTCAAAGTTATTGACGTAGGCATATTTATTTTAGTTTTTTTTTAAGTAAAACACTTTTAGAGGTTGATACCTGCCAAATGCTGAAGTTTGGAAGTAGGTATTGATTCTGCTCTGCGGCGTGAGGCGCCAGCACTTGATGCTAGCCCTCAGTGATAGGGCGTAGAAATACATCGACACTGTTGTCTCTAGGTCCAATTTACTAATAAATTACACTTTATTTGTGAGTTCACATAATCGAGTTTTATTGTTGCTTGAACAGGTTAACTGGTACATGAACTCACGAGACAAACTCCCCTCCCCTTTTTCTATGTAGGCTACGTATGGTTTGACGCCACGATTGGAGTCATGGGGGGGAGGGGAAGATTCTTCACACTTGGTGTAGAACTACTTATCTGACACTGCTGTGCTGTCTTCCCTCGGCTGGCGACTTGGAACTGTTCTCGCACTGGGTAGGCGTCTCGGCGCCTGGCCTCGAAGTTTCTCTTTCTCGGGTCCACGCAGTACTCTGCGCNTGTTCTCGCACTGGGTAGGCGTCTCGGCGCCTGGCCTCGAAGTTTCTCTTTCTCGGGTCCACGCAGTACTCTGCGCTTGACGAAGTCTGACTGACTTTTCTCGGATTCTTCCCGCCGCACGTCCCGCTTGACGGCCTCCGACTAAGGTCGACGTCGTGATGCATTCTCGATCCTCGACTGACTCCGACTGACTGACTGACTGCTCGATCCGCGACTGACTGACTGACTGACTCGTTCATCGCACTGGCTTCGTCCGGCTCCGACCCGGACGCCTCGCTTCAGGTCCCCCGACTGACTGATTCGACGTCTCTCAACTGACTGCCTTCTTGCTCCCCCCTTCGTGTGGTTTTGTAGCGTCCATCACCATATTCAACTTCCCCCATCTCTGCACGTGGTCCGGGGTGCTTGTCGTCCCCCTGGGTCATAAAACACGTGGCCGCTGCTCGTGTGGTCCGCAGCCGGCCTGGCGTCGTCCCTTGGTTCTGGCCTGGAAGTTTATTGTCCCGTTCTGCACGCACGTCCGCTAAAAGCTCTCATGGTTTATTGCAGTACAAGTGCGGGATAGATGCAGCTGGTGGTGGGATCTCGGTGTCCCTTGGGCAGCTGCAAAATGCAGCTGTGTCCGCGCCCTGGTGCCTTCCTTTGTCTCCGGATGTCGTCTGCACATGCAGGAACAGTTGCACGTGCAGAAACCTTTGGTAGTGCGCCTTTGCAGCTGCGAGGCTCCTGGCGTCACTCTGCCGGCACGTCCACAAAACTCTTAATCCTTATTGCGGTCGTCCGCCTGCGAGCTTCGCCAGAGCGTGTGTTCTGATGAATAAAATATAGGGACGCAGGATGCGTCAGTACATACATGTACAGTACATGTGCGAGGACCTCTAAACACATGCCCACACATGTAGGTGTGTGCNAAGGTTTTGGTAACTATGAATACTCACAACACTGAATTCACACACATCACCTGGAGTATACGGGAATATTTAGTTCGCACACCACAAACTCTCACACGGATTTGCCGTGCATCGCAATGATGCACCGTTTTGCATTCATTTCTTTGGCGGTCTTCTTACTATAGTCCATTTAATGTTACGTCAAACTTTTGTGAAGCCATGATTAAGTTCTACTTTTAGACTATTCCTCCACCTCCTGCAAACAAAGCATAATTAAGTAAAGAAAATTACACCAAAGGGGCGACGCACCATAATCGTGCGCACTCACTTTAATAACATTTTTTATAAGAATTATTTCTTACTAGGCATTACTAACACACCTATTTTCTCACTGTTTTTATGGATACGAATTATAAGTAAAATATTATAAATTATAAATTAAAATACAAGGAAAAGTTTTATTTAACCAAATATACACTTTTATGTTGACATGTGATGTATGACATATTTATGAAACAACGAAAAACGTTATATATGGGGTAATTTTTCAAAGGTTTGATTAATTCAAAAAGTGCGAAGAAACCGCGAATACACTATACTCATTTCTGGCGCTGTCATTAGTGGCGTACGAAGGCATATTTTTCCGAGGGAAAAAAAGTTAGGGGGGAAGGGGTTTGTTATGACAGTTAGAGATTTTCTAATTGCATCGTATAACGTGAGGGTTTACTGTTTTCTTTCCTCGGGATGTTTTTGTCTTGCACGGTAAAATTTCAGTAGTAAATAGGGTTATTTCGTGGCAAATTACGTGTTCTTCTGACATTTCCTTTATTTCCGAGCTGACTTCAACGTTTTATTTAGCTGTTAAAATTACTTCTTCTCAATTACATAATATTTTCATGCAAGGGCAGCGAGCCACGGAAGTTACTTTTCTGTCCGACAATTTCGTACTGCACAGAATACAAATATTGTGAAGTGTGAAAATATAAAATTTCGCCCTCCTTCCCAATTGCCAAAATGTTAATATTAATGATCATACCCATAGTATTATTCAATAAACACAATTACGACGTTTTTATATTTAAAAGAATGGTAACTGCTTGCAATTACCTCTTCTCTAATATTTCATTTTCCTTGCATTCTATCTCAACTTTTCGCTCCTTGTACACGATTTCGCCTCCTTTCTCCATTAGTAAGGGGCGAGGCCTCCCCCCACTACCCCCACTTAGCGCGGCCCTGGTGATAATTATACAAAAATTTGGATACTTGGAGGTACTCAGGTTAGGAACAAAACGAGATTTCTTATGTAAAAGTTTGGCATAAGGTAAAATTTTCGCTACTGGGTGCGCAGTGTTCCAAAAGACAAATTTAAATTACAATTATAAGCTACGTGAATAATAAAAGAAAAATATTTTACGTAGTTAAGAAGTTATCTTATATTTGATTTATAAATATTACAACTATCCTGTTATTTAACGTAGAAAAGAGATAATATCTGGTATACACGCGACACTAGCGCTTACCTACTGGAGACAATTTTGGTTGCCAAATTTTAAACATAGATCTTCCCATTCTGTAGTAGAAGTCGCCTTACTGAAGGCCTCCTTCGCACACACCCCTGACTATGACTGTCCGAAGAAAGGTGCCAACGCGTTTCTATTCGCACTTACGATGCCTCCACAGCGCAGAACCATACGATAAAAATGCCGGGTTTAAAGGGTGTATCGGAATGTCAATTACATTTAGTGTTCTAGTAAAACGTGAATGTTGTGTTTATTTGCATGTTTATTCGACCAGGGAACATGAATGTTTCAGTCTCTAGTTGAATTGCATGCCATTATGTATTATTTCAAGGATTTTATGTGCTTATTTGTTGAGTGTTTGGGAACTGGTCGCATTAGATGGAGTGCGATATCGTTTAGCATAGTGAAAATATAACTAATAAGGACCTGCACTGAGTAGCTATACGCCAGTATTCGTCAGAGTACATTGAAAATTACATATTTCATTGGCAGATGCACATGCAGATCAGTAATTAAAAATAATCGCGTATTTTCGTGAAATAGAATTGTTACATAAGTACGTTTTTGCATTACGTTCTTCTTTTTCGTTTCTTTAAAGTAAAGTTAGTAAATCACTTTTTAGTCACCTGAGATGTTCGGTGAACCAATATATTTTTCACTTTCTACTCGTTTATTATCGATGTATCTGAAAACTTTCTGTTGGTTCAGTTTGGTTAGATTTTATGTTATTAACACATTTTTCTGCCACATTATTTTCTTGTTTTGCATAATCCTTTACAATATCGGTTCTTAAACGACGTCAAATGAATATATTAACATTCCCATTCCAGACCCGAAAATAAAATTTTATATAAGTTCTCCTAGTTTTGGACCTCCCTCCCCCCCCTTCCACAACCACTCCAAATTTAAGCAAACACCCTCATATCTCCACTCCACTCCTAGAATTAGTGTTGATTAATTCGCGTACAGTAGTTAAGTATTTCCTTGTACCTCTCATACTGTAGATCGTGGTTCTTCGAGACAGTTATCCAACTGCCTGTTTGCCAAAGCAATTAATGCAGCCATACGATACTTGTACTGTAAATGTCTGTTAACAAGCAACTAATCATTTAATTTCTTTACGTCATCATGTAGATAACTAACTTAATTGTTATATAGAAAAATATTGATTATTGATTATGTGTTTAGCGCACGAATACAGTGCGTTTGTTTCTCATGGAGTTTTCTTCCTGGATCGTTCACGTTTTGTTTAGCCTTGCCTACGTGGTAAGTACCCCAAACATAGATCTTTAGTACGGCTTCAGAAAAGTTAGAAGTAACCACGATTAGACTATATATGTTATATCCACTGTAGAATGCCACATGAGGAGTGAAAGTATAAATCAAGTCGGCACTTCAAAACTGTTCATTTTACCACAAACTACCTGCAGGACGTAGTCTGAGGCAAATAACAGAACATGCAGGGGCACCTTATAATAACTCATCAGCAGTCACTGGAGATTGATTTATCATTTATAGTCCCTAAGTAATTAATACAATCTTCTACCGGGCATCAACAGAGAACAAAGATTATTATTTTTTTATAGTACGTACCCCAACGACAAAGAGCCGGAAGCACATGCCATTATTTCCCACAGGCGAAATACTCGCGCGTAATCCTTTATTAATCAACCTGTCTTCAATTCATACTCGTTGATCCTTTAATTTTAGAAATAATGATTTTGACGTCGCTATCTGGTGATCCGGTGAGTAACCCTGCTTCTGTTACAGGGGATTTGCTGGATTCATCAACCGAAGTGATAATCTTGGTATATAAATAAATGTTTGCGTTTTCGATGTGAAAATTATTTCGCAAATTGTTTGCGTCTTAACACAAGTGCCCGTCATCAAACATCCCATCCGTTAGACTGGCCCATCTTTATACATCGTAACACATATCTATCAAACAAGTTCAACATTTTCCAACGTTTTTTGTATTCAGAGTGATTGTAATTAAGGAGACTGCTCTACTTTCATATAAGCAGTGATACGCTATGCACCAAATAAATATAAATATTTGATATATCGTTTCAAGTGAGTTTTAAACATGATAACAACTGC
Source organism: Clitarchus hookeri (assembly GCA_002778355.1). Taxonomy (NCBI): domain Eukaryota; kingdom Metazoa; phylum Arthropoda; class Insecta; order Phasmatodea; family Phasmatidae; genus Clitarchus; species Clitarchus hookeri. The sequence goes on from NQII01004139.1 coordinate 73,338, forward strand.
TGTGGATACAAAAGTACATAATATTAGTATTCCAATCTCACATTACTTAATTATAGATTGTAACTCAATTTGTAAATATCTTATGATGGAACACTGCCAACCAAGTTGTCTCGTACCGAGTTCCACGTACCATATTAACGCTACAGAATAAACCTTAGGATGTCCATTTTGATTAGGAAAGTTAGCAATTGGTCCTACAGGCAATTGTCAAAACTGTCTTTTATGCGTTTACTGGCGGACGATGCCCTGTCATATTGCTGAGAATCGAGGTGAAGACCGGTAAGAATGAAGAATTGGGAAACTTGTGGTAAATTTTGCATCTGTAAATGAAGCTACATGGTTGTCACGCTCAGTAACGTCAACTCCAGGTTTTCGGGAGCTTGGGAGCCACTTGGTATAAACTTTTCACAGTATCTTCACACTTTTTGGATAGAATCTTTGAAAAATCACCTCGTGTATGACGTGTTTGGTTTTTTTTCGTAAATATGGCTTGTACATATTACAAGCGTTTTATACTTCTGTTTACAAAAATGTATGTAACGTTTGATTTAAAAAAATTTTTTATTATACTTCATTTATAAATTAAAAAATGTCGAAATTAATACTAATGATACCAGAGAGAAAATATTAATGTTGGAAATGATCGGTAAGAAATATTTCTCATCCAAAATATTATTAAACTGAGCACCCATAAATACGATGCATTGTCCTTTTCGTGTAATTTTCTAGACTAAGTTAAACTTTATCCGCAAGAGGGAGAGGAAAAAACCGAAAGTAGAACTTTATGAGAAATGTTGGAAGTAACCACGAATGGACTATAGCTAATGTATTCACATTGTGCCTAACGTCGCAGAATAGTTAAAAATGAAAAAAAAAAAAAAAAAAA
>NQII01004139.1:74284-91860 GCA_002778355.1 Clitarchus hookeri
CATGACTGACCTTGTGACGTGCGCCTTTGGCTACAGGGCGTTCCTCGGACGGCCGCACATACACTGATCTAGCCATACCCTGTTGAACCGCGGTGATAGAAAGACCACCAGGCTACCAGGGTGGAATGGCCGTCGGCTTGTTAAGGATAGAGAAGTGTAATAGCTTCTTGTATCGCGAACTCCGGGGCCACGCACGCCGACACAATGGCGTCATTGGCCAATCAGTGCCTGGTAGCTAACTTGATAGCCGACATCCCAACCAACGGGAATATTTCGCAGCTCACGGCAGCCACTCAGAGAATAGGTGAGGGCCTTCACGCCATTTCGCCTCTGTATATTCATCTACTCTGTGGTGACGATGTGTGACCATCGTGTGCACGATGCATCACGTGACAAAACCCGAAGAGAAGTTGCCACCCGCGGTTTATGGGGGAACTGTTTGTTTGTTCAGAACTGTACCACAAACTAAAGATGGGGTAGATTGATTATTCGTCTTCTGCGCATGTACCCAACATTGACCAACCCCAAACAGCAGAACTGTCAAAGTCGTTTGTTTATAGTTGTTATATGAATAAAATGTTTTTCGCAATTTGAATTTAATCAAACTGCATTAATAATTGGTCGGAGGAAGTATACAAACATCTCAAAGCACTTGTTTACTAAACCGTCTTCTATCCTCAAAACCAATCCATGCCGTTTTTGCTAGACGTGTTGGCAGAAACGCAGTTTCTTGTAGGGACACAGAGAATGGTTGTATGCAGCCAACGAGATCAGTCTACCTCAACTTAAGTTAACGAAATGCTCTCGGCAGACAATGAAATACCAGTCGAGTCACTTCTACCGACTGAGAAGTCAGCCCATTGAACTGGACACCAACGCTTGCAGTTGCGGCATGTACCGGAATAGAATGAAAATAACTTGGCTATTGAATCAGCCGAACCTAGTCTCCGTGATAACCATGAAAGCTGCAACGGTTTTCAAGTATAATATATTTCGTAGGTTTTTTTACTGATTTGGCTGCATCTTCACTAATCCAGGTTTAAACTGTAATCTAGCCCCGTCTCCCACCTACGTATAACTATGGGGTTTAACACATGACTTCGTGTCATTAAGGCAGCGCCAGACTGACCGTTAACACGTATAGCTACCCAAACTTACCGCGAGAAGGGCGTAAGTTCATTCTTCTCTAGTTCCGCCACTCTTTCAAATAGTTTTTTTTCTTATTCATATTAATTTGAGGTGTTTGTTAATCTACAAGATATAGTCTTGAAAACTTCGGTAATGAGTTACGAAAAATTTGGGCGTATATAAAAATTTTATGATATACCAGAAGAGTTTATCGCGTATTAAAAGTTTTTAAGTTCCCAGATGTTACAACTATGTAAAACTCTTAATTTTCGCAATTATTATGTCCAGAAAATGAGGGAAGGGTGAAGAGGGGATGACGGGTGTTTTATGGGTGCGTCAGTAAGGAGACCATTAGCGCCCGCAAGAGATATCGGGAAGATAAAAAATATCCAATAAAATTACTTTTATGGATTGAAACACAACGACGGGGAAACACACACATACTCTAATAAATAGTGACAACAAAACTGATAAAACTAAACAGAGGACATAAAACATGTCAAAAGACGCAAAAACGACTCGACGAAACATAAATCCTACATTGTAAAAACAGGTTTGTGTAGAAGAAAATGTGTTGGCGGTTACAAAATTATTTTCTTAACATAGACTCCGCAAATTTTTGATAGCACCAATTAACTTTTTTGTAACTTCAGTAAATAGCGACACCGTCAAAAAGGACTTTAATAGTAACAAAAGTGCTATGTTGCTAGCAACATACTGCATAGTGGTGCTCACGAGAGTAGGTATTCATCTGGCCGAGGGCCTGGTATTGGTAACAGGTATTGTTTAAGGCCCCCGCCTGCCTGGCGCTTTTTCCAGCGTTTGGGGATGAGAAGCGGGAGAGCGATAAGAGCTACACTGTTACTCCCATCAAGTGCGCCATCGCCACTAATCACAACGCTGGCGTTAAGTGTTCTTGCCATGCTACTTATACCTATGGGACTTTCAGCTGTAATCATGTCGTTTTATTGGTGGAAAGTCTACAGCAAGTGACGATGCAAGGACCTTGAGTATTTTTTGTATGTATCTGACGTGTATATTTTGAGATACGGCGCTTTGAAAAGGCTGATTTTAGCTATGATGGAGTCCTCTCAAATGTTGTTTCTAATGTGCTTGGCGTGTTGAGAGAACTCAACATCCCTAATTTGATGTGTGTGTTCTTTTCGTAGATCAGCACACTGTACGCGCGGTTAAAAGCTTCGTAGAAAAAATAATATTTCAAACACACTGCATCGCCTTTGAAGCGCTAGGCAGGCGGGAGCCGTAATATGTCGTCCACAGAATGATCAAGGAAGGAATCAGTCAAGACTATTATTAAAGAACCAGAGATCGCCTAGAATGATTTCGGACAACTACTGAAAACCGAAATCGTGATGGCCGGACCAGGGATCGAACCCACGACCTCTTTAATGCGAGTTTAGTAAGCTACCACCACGCCACCTCCCTCGGTGTTGCGGACTTTGACTTGAGCATGCAAATGCCACAAATCCAATCAGTGGCATTCTTGCCAAAAACTGGACACTTCACCTCACGAATAGTTCATTTTCTGGGAAAAAAAATTTATTTTGTAACATAAGGGATCAGTTAAACCAATCCGCAATTTCTAACGAATAACTGTGATGAATTTATTCGTAACCTGATGCGAGGAGACGAATGCGGAAAAATATGACGTCGAGGTCAGACCAGAAGTATTTCCAACACGCCAGCGCGCGTGCACAGAGTGCGAGGCATTTATAGTCCATTCCCGGTTTTTTCGGATGTTTTGAAACGAACCTTTGAAAAATCTCACTAGGAGTAACATACCAACCTGTTTTTTCAATAACTTGTATACCACAAATATATAACATTATGATTAACTTTAAAGTATCGTATTCTTGAATAAATGAATCTTTAGCATTGTATCTTCTATAACATATAATATATATTTCGTATTCAATACGAATTAAAATTAGTGGGAGCAGCGATTTTTTGGTAAAGGCTAGTAAGAAATATTTTACAGTTAAAATATAGTTTTAACGAAGTTTTTGGTATACTATTTGTAAATTAAACGTTGTCTACTGAAATATTTAAATATTTAGGTAATACTGATGGAAACAGATTCCATTGTTACAGTTAAATAAAGTAAAAATACAGTGCGTAGGCCCTAGTGACATGTTTTTTTTTTTCGACCAAGGAAGAAACTTCAAATAGACTGTCGGAGGAGTGGAGCTTATCGCTCTCTCTGACTCCCCCCCCCCCCCCNCTCGGGAAGTTTCGCACCGCTAGTTGTAGCAGGGTAATTATACACGTTTCCAATTTTAGCATATGTCATACTTATTACAGCAAAAATAATGATTTTTGAATTTGTAATTTACAACTGAAAATATATTTTAATGTTTTAAAACATATTTTAATATATTTAGATGTGATGGCGGGAGGGTTACAAATCCACAGTTGGCAGAATTGGCGTCCGGCGAGTGGCGACTTGATATGGCGTGTTGCTGTTCAACGAAGCGTTAATTTTTCTTGCTCCGAAAATACTTAAAATTACCTTATCAAGTTCGTACACGTTGTGTTTTTCAAACCTGCCTAGACACGTTACGATGTTGTGATGAATCAGAATTTCCATGGCAGTAATAAAAATACTGTAACATGTGTCGTGACCGCTGCGTGTGAAAGTGCGTGGCTGCGTCGTCGTCGTTACGCTGCCCTGGTTTGTGTGTGATTGCAAATATTGGGCGTGCGAAATTTATAAGTTTTAACCGTGAACTGTTTTTATGACGAAGTTAATTATTTTAATTCACGTCTGTTTATTTAATACAACCTTGTAACATTGACCTTGGTTTTTTAAATACAGTTGTGTAACGTTCTAATGATTCTGTGATTTGAATGTTTGCTGCAATCCTAAGAAATTACTAAGTCCGGCCAGAAAATTAAAGAAAATTATTAAATGAACGCAGTGAAAACTAAGTACCTATGCAAAGAATATGCGGCCTATTTGTGTGCATTTTCACCACTTTATTTTATGTTTGATGCTGCTATAAACTAAAAATAAGCGACACGAGTTGCGTGTTTGAATTTACTGACTTTTCCATTGGAATGGTTGCTCCTTCGTTTAAATATTTGTTCCAACTGAGGCATAAGAGTACGCAGCATTAGGTAGGCGGTGCAAATCGCAAAATGAAGATACGCTTTTTCATGATAATAACTACACTGGAGAGCCAAAAAAACTGGTAAACCTGCCTAATATCGTGTAGTACCCAACCCCCCCCCCTCCCTCAGAGTACGCAGAAGTGCCGCAAAACGACGTGGCATGGACTCGACTAATGTCTGAAGGTATGCAGGAGGCAATTCACACCATGAATCCTGCAGGGCAGTCCAAAAATCCAATATGCGCCAATTTGAGAAAAGGTTGCACGTGTGTCACGTTTAATGATTCTCGTCAGTCGTCGTTTGTCCCGTTCTTTCACGATCTTTTTCCGGACGCAGCGATGTCGAAGATTTTATGTTTTACCGGATTCCCGATATTCACGGTACACTCGTGAAATGGTCGTACGCGAAAATCCAAATTTTATTGCTACCTCGGAGATGCTATGTCCTATCTCTCCTGGGCCGACTATAACACCACGTTCAAACTCACTTAAATCTTGATAACCTGCCATTGTAGCAGCAGTTACCGATCTGGCAACTTTACCAGAAGCTTGTGGTCTTATATAGGCGCTGTCGACCGCATCGCGTTACTCTGATTGGTTCCATAACTCTGTTATTTGAATACGCACGCCTATACCAGTTTTTTTGGCTCTTCAGTGGACAATGTAAGTACATGTTTAAACATATTCATAATAAATGTTCTTTATTACTTTAATGCTATTTTTACTGTAGTGGCAGTTTCAATTACGCAGACCATCTATTGATAATTTAATTTAAAGGAAATCTTTCTTATGACATTATGTATTTTGGGGGGGGGGGTGCCGCAGCACCCCTGCTCCCCCCTTGCGCACGCCTAAGATGTGAGGCCGTTATTTTAACGAAATACTTTGAAACACTTCAATAACAAGAGGTTAAATATTATTGTTATTCCCCCCACAGTTGTAAAAGGGTTAAACACAGTCGCGGCAAAATATGTATCGTGTACAACAAATATAATAAAAAAAGTCAAGTAATAACTATCGTTAATACAGACATTGTTAAAAAGTCATAAAGCTCACATAAATATTGTTATAGGCCTAAATTGTAAACAATCGTACCTAATGGTGTTTTTAATATGACAGAAATCTTTGAACAGGTGTAAACAGTAAACAAAGCATTTGACAGTTTAAATGTAGTCGTCATATTTCAGTGTTCGTATTTACATGTAGCGGAAGGATACGTAATCGGCAACCAAAAGTAGAAATTTAGCAGGGCTTCAGAAAAGTGTGAAGTAGCAGTGAGTCGACTATAGTTTTGCAGTCACAGCTAAATATTTTATTCTGAGCTGCACTAATTTTGTTGCTACCCTAATTTTGTTGCTACCAATGATATATTTGATGGCAGCCAATAAGTATTTTTCATATAAACAAATATGTTAGTCAGCACTAAATGGTTTTAAAACTTGCCAGTCTACGTGTTATTGTGCACCATAATCTTTTTTTTTTTTACCAGCAAATAAATATTCTCTTTTGATGAGCGTTTTTGTAGCCACCGACAAATCTTTTCTTTCAGTGTAGTAGGTGACAAGAAGATAGAAAGACTTTGTCGCACATGGAAATGACAATACATCGGTTATGTAGGAAAACTTTGATTTTGCTTGTTATATTTGAGCCTGTCGCGTGTTCTCGCCGTGTGAGGCGTGTAGCCAGGTGGTTGAGCTACGCAGACGAACCGGCTTTAATAATGTAATAGCAGCCATGGCGGCTGGTCTACGTCAGCTGTGTTCGCTGAACAGCACTCTTATTCCCGCACGCTGTCGCCCGCAGTACGTTACTCCCTACTTCTGCGTAAAAAAGAGTTGGTGAAAAATTACCCCATGCGTCTTCTCACGTTTACGGGCTGGGCGGTTATTTCAATTTAAGGAACTCTCCTCAAATGAGTTTTAATTTAATGAATCTCCCTGGGGTTTCGCGGTGTCATTTTCTTTTCTGTCTCGTGACTCTGGAGCTTAGAAAGAAGTAACTTGTTCTCTTAGATGGTACTACGGTGCGTATGAAATATTATAAATTTTTTCTATTTTTAACAGGCACATATACATTTTTTTTTTTTTTTTGCTAGCCGAGCACTATTACTATGCACTCGTGTGTCATCGTTTAATTAGCAGTTAGCAAAATAATATTTCCTTTCAGTTATTCGAAGAAAGACATTCATGGTTTGAAGAGTGTCTAAAAAGTAATATATATATATATATAATAATATTAAACAAATGAAGAGACTTCCTATGGTTAAATGAACTAGAAGAGACAATCACGCAACTCTACTAAGGATATGTATATATATATAAATATATATATGTAATTTTAATCTATTCGGTAAAAAAACTGGCACCGCTAGCATTCATTACTTGTATGTATAACTGTATCCTCACTAATATTATTAATGCGAAGGTGTGTTTGTTTGTTTGTTTGATTGTCCTTCTTTCCCGTCGCAACGGAGCAGCGGATAGACGTGATTTTTTGTACGGTGATAGTTGGAGGGCCGGAAAGTGACATATGCTACTTTCTATCGCCAGAAAATATCTCAAGAAATTTACAAACGATAATAGAGAACCAAGTCGAAAAAAAAGTTTGCCGCCAGCGCGCTCTCTTGCAATACGCTGTCTAAACAGTTAAAGATGTAACAATATAATGTAGTAAATAATTGTGTAGAATAAAAAAACCTAAAAAAAACCCCGCGGTAGCATGTATCTATCTATAACAGAGAAATACTAATAATTGTTTTTACCATTTAATTCACCGAGACGTTTAGTTTTATAATATGTATTGAGTATAGAAGATTAACACTAAGTAAAATTCAACTTTATTTAAAAAACACCTTAACAATAATTCTGTAGTCCATGCGAGCGGAGCTGCCGACACAGCTAGTATGTGTATAAAGGTATATATATACATATAATATATACACATTTGGATATACTATATATGGAAGAAAAGTATACTATTGCTGCCAATTTCTTAGTGTGAATGTGATCAGTCTAACTTTTGCTTAGCCCAACTAAACAAGTATAATTGGCACAGATTTTCGCGTTTGAAATGAGTCCCTTTGCTACAGATAGTGCTAACATCCATTACTTTTAGATACACAAGTATGTAGAGTGACTATTCTTACGATACGTTACTATAGCAACATAATTCTTCTTTAAGTGCTCGCAAGTAATTCTTTCCGAAGACTTTCCACATGTTCAGGCACAGAGTTTTTTAGAATCACGGAGCTTCTTCATACGTAAGTAATGTTTCCACAAATTGTTAGTTGATTTTATCGTGTATCGGTAAGTATCTGTAATCCCGTGGCGTAACCAAAAAAAACCTCACATATGTAATGGTTTAGCATTTTGAGAATTCCATACACAGAAGTGGAGTTAAGGCATTGAGCAAATATATACACTAGAGCGGCCATGGGATAGAAAAGAGTCTGACCAGAATTTTACGTTAGTTCTTGGGATAATTCAGAGGAGCGCTAGAGTTCTCGACTGCGAGTTAGTAGGCAGCAGGCGACGCAGCAGTCAAAATACTACGCCACCCGTGCGGTGTTGCCAGTTCCGCATGCGGAAAAAGTAGGTCATCACCCTGGCCTCGGCTCACTCACGTGTTCGTTCACTTTCTGCTAAAGGCGAGTGTGTCACACGCGAGATATCAGCTTTCAGTTCAGCTGTGGATAAGCAACTCATGGTTTACTAGTGGCGACCATAGCATGTGTTTCGTGTATGTCGTAGAATTCTGCTTGTGCTGAAATTTGCAGAGATATCAACTACTATTTGCTTTTATTTACCTATGCGAAAATGAATTATCATAAATATATAACGGTCGTTGTTTTTAGTTCTAATTTATTATTTTACTACAGTTTAGATTTTCATGAAAAGTACAAGTACTGTTAGCATTTAGAATTAAAAATTTGATATTAATCATGAATTATGTCATAAATCATAGTAACGTTTTCATTCCGTTATTACGTAACAGGAAATTGACAGGGAATGATTGTTCACTAGTAGAGAAATATATGTTAGACGCACGAATGTCTGCAATATGACTCATTGTTTATAGTTTGGGGTTGTGATATCCTACAAAAGTAACTGTTCGTACAAATAATAATTGCGTTAAATTTGTCTATTCAAGTGTCACTAAGGCAGTGTCCGAACCTAGGAATGCACTTATGTATATAAGCATACTCCTTTCCGCTCGATACTTGATACATCCCGACAGGTATACTTATTTGCATCCGTTACAGCAACTAGCCAGCTGATAAGATTTTGAACATGCATTTTGAAGGCGAACAAATACTGAATCTGTGCTGCAACGTAGACGAATAGATTTAAAATTATCAACCCCTTACAAATTGTAGCTTAAAAGCGCATGCTAATGAAAGTGTTGATATTAATCAATCATAGACATGTTTTCATGAAAGGAATGAATAAGTATTTGAAGCTGTAAAGGCAGTTATCTATAATGTATTATTAAAACTGGTAAAAACTAGAGGGAAATTTTATTGTAACACTAATAATGGTATGAATAGAAATTAATTTTCGAATTTTTATATAACTTTTACACTTATCCATGCTTTGCCTAGTAATAAATTGGCAGTGTTCTCACTGTTCTGCATATTAACTATAAATTCATTGCAACGCCCGGTTTATAACAAATCACAAAGAAAACTGGTTATATTTATCTCAGCTCTTCTAGGTCATTAAAGGTTAAAGAGTATATATTGCTAAGAACTTTTCTCAGTGACATTTTTAGAAAGTTAATGTCTCCTTACCACTCTTTAGAAAAATTAATTATCTACATATAAATCGCTTAGTAGCCTATGGACTGTAAGGGTGCGAGACGTACAAACAGACATTTCTCCGTGTACGTACGTATGTCATTTCCCGAGACATGTACAACATTTACGTACTTGGACGAATGCGAACGCTGTATGAGTGTGCATCTCATTAAGCAGTAAAACTTGTGCATACTGCGGGAAAATGACATTGATGATCGCGTATAAGGCTCAACTCTTAACAAATTTTTTTTAAAGTGACAATACAATTGTCGTCTATATAAGATCCATGTTTACAATAATGATGTACATTAGTGGTTCTTGTCTGAAAAGCTGGCAACTATGTGTGTTTACCGTTACACGAGTGTAACACAGTACGCCATTTTATATTCTACATTGTAATCTCAAACTCATAACAGTGCGAAAAACGTTGACACATGAAGTTATCATCAGCAATGTTAACACTAACGAACGCATGAAAACTAGACAAAACAAAGAGAGTAGCAATTTTCTATTTCAGACCACATTACAAAATATAACTATTTATACACTTAACATCGGTTGAATGCATTGACTCAGTGCTAATCGCTAACAGTTATACTAAGTTTACAATGAAAAAAAAATGCATTAATAATTATGAACTAGGCGCTTATCTCACATATGAAAACACGTCTTCTGTATTTGTAGTTAACAACATTGTTTAAATTTTTAATTCTAGACAATTTTAACTGGCGGCAAGCCTGTTATGTTAACCTTTGTTCCTAACCTAACTTTGTATGATTGGGATACCGAAGTACCTGTCGAGGAATACGTCGTCGAGGCGAAAAGCACGAGCGCGTCCCCTTCAGGAGTTAATAAAAAACGTAAAATTGCTTGAAATATTTCACACGTGCTATTTTTAAACATATCTTTCTTAATTTAAAAATTTGTTTCGAAAATAACATTGGAAAAAAAAAAACTTTCCTTACGTCAAAAATTGGAACTTTTGTACGTTTTCGAACCATTTTTTTTTACAATTAAATATTTTCAATAAAATATAAACTGTTTATTTAAAGCTTTTAAGTACAGATATGTGTTTTAATATGAAAATAAAAAAGTTTCACACCAATAGCACGTTTCTATGATTGTCCCATCACAAGTTATAACAATTTTTAGAAAATTCGAAGATGGCGGCCGTTTTTTTTTATTTAAGGATGTTTCCCAAGTCGGATTTTTGGCGATTTTCCTGGAGGAGTGTAGAGGGACCTTCTGAAAATAGTTCAGAAGGAATTGGCTTTCTAACATTTTTTTCCGTCTCCGATCTTATTTTGCCTATACTATTAGTTATAGCACTTGTTCTCTGACAAGTGACGTTTCTGAACTAAACAAATATAAAAACCAGTTTAAATAGAGACGCTGTTAGTTGGTAGGTCCCATTTAGAAGCAAGAGATGTGGAATATGGAAATGATAACTTCTGCAGTAATAACTCACGTACTGCTAAAATACAAATAAAACCTAATTTACGATTCCATTGCTTCGACGGCTGCAAATATTGCAATGCTGCTATCCGACAAGTTATATTCTAACAGACCAAGATAGTTTAGGTGACCTCGAATTTAAACAATCCAATTTTTATTAAGATGCTAGATACGGAAAGACCATACACGATAAATGCCAACATTGCTAAGTACTCAAATTGGGTTTAAGTGAAAATACGAAGAAATATGTGCTGGAAATGTTTTTAAGTGTCAATTGCCAAAGTATTCAGTTAACGGTGAATCATCTTTAATTGCCAATTTCAAACAGCTGAAATCGATAAATGTGGCTTTCAGGTTTGACGAAAGCTGAATGTTTTAAGTTAATGGTTAGATTTATGACGGATATATTTTATTCTACTTTAATGTTCACTGCTCCGATGGAGCCAACTACTAACTCTAACGATACTTAGTCTTTAATCCTGCCTTTATATTCACTTTTATTATCCAGAGCAATTTATCTGCTCTCATGCCTACGCACACATTCGAATAACTTCGGCAAATTCATTATTTTTTTATCTAAAACTACTGAAATGAAAATCTAACTACTTCTGTCGGATAGATCCTAATTTCAACTGTGTCATAAAAAGAGAAAGTTACAACAATTTTCTGGCAGTTTAAAAGCATCCACGCAGAAAAATATCACCGCGTGGCTTCAGATAGCCTTCGGGATGCCAATATTGTGAGTCACAGTTTTAAAATAAATGTTTCCCAGAAATGAATATAAATTCTTTTATGGCATCTTTCCAACCTAAACGAAAGTAATAGCGGGAGATAAAATAGGAAAATTCAGGAAGTGAAACAATGAAAAGTTAGAGAAAGCGAGGAAAAAATTCACGAGAACGTGATTTATGCTTTACTTTTGTCAACATAAAATAAAATGTGTAGAATTTGGTGTAATGACTTAAGCCCTTTTTAAAAACTCAGTTCAACTATTTAAATACACGACAAAATGCTATGATTTTAAGATAATCTAAACTTGTTCAAGCGGTGGTATTTTGGTAGTATTTGTATGGTCAAATCAAAATAGCCTTGACCTGCGGGAAACTGGCAAAGAGTATGCGCCTCCACCGGTGTTATACCGTGGTCTTGTTGGCACCAAACTACACGTTAAGGGGAAATTGATATACAAAAAGAAATAAAATCTCAAGCAAGCTTTTTCTGTAAGCACTTTATTCCGTCATAATACACTAGGGTGTATCCTGCGTCTAAAGGACGCTGCACTTTACTGTACTTACAGGCGGCTCTCTGCTAATCAAGCAGGTGCCCAAAACTAGCATTCAGGTTCACCACTGATAGTTTCTAATAACTACGTCTCGTTCGATGGCTCGCTCCGGGAGGGGGTGCACGTAGCCGTCGTCGTCGACCTCTCGTCGTCCCGCGAGAGCTGGCAGCTCCGTGTGGACTCCTGATAAGCAACCCGCGCGATCGCCGCCGTCCATCATCACTGCGACACTGCCCCATCAGCACGGGGGAAGTACAAGACCTTGTGAGGACTCTTGTCCTCCCATTTGTATACCACGTCTCGAGCCCAGGTTGAGGACAGCTAGCCCATCCCGCCTGGCTGTCGATCAAATAGATATACTGTGGCAAGACCAGCAGTCTATGTAGCGACAGGGGGGAGAGGAAAGGAATGGTCCCTAAAACCCGGAATTTTCAAGTAGGACCTAAGTCGAAATGTTGCAGTTGTCTGGAAGTAGGTCGAGGAGGCAAGGCCTGCTGATAAGTTACCATTAAAATAACAAAATAAACAAGAATGTGTTTGTGTGCACGCTTGTTATTAATTTTTAGCTTGGCAGCAAGTAATACTTAATATATGTCATAAATATTTAATAGTTTGAATTAAATGTAGTAATAATATAGTTATAAGGTGATGAGCAACCCGCCACCTTGCGGCGTCTGCATATATATATCTCAGTCGCCTGCCCTCGTTAGAGGCCTGCCACTGCCCTCGTGTGTGGCCGTACTGCCCAGCGTTGTAGAGGTCACAGCAATTTTATCCCTATTCACAGGTTACCCAAGATAGGACGATTAAAGATTGTGCGTGCTCCATTCTAATAGGAAAATGTTATATTTCAAGTAGGAAGCACCCTAGCATAGTAAAATATGTACTGTGCATAATATTACAAAATATATACTACAATTATTCTTGATCTGGCACAAGTTTATAATTAGAACAGTTTACCAAAACAGACTGTATTCTTTCTCAAATCAAACAATAAAGAAAGTAAATTTTTAATAGTTTCATAAATAAAAAATTCAGCTTATAACATTTTATTTAGCGATTTTTATTTTCGAGATTTAAGCTCTGCAAAACTTTTTTAGGACGATTTTCCATCTGCGGAAGAATTAGACCGACTTAAAACCAACTTTAAATGCCCACAGTGTGATACCTGTAAGGACACTTTTAGGGGTATTTGAATTTAAACAACTCATTTCGCAGCAGCCTATATTTCGCCACAGTGATTCTGTTTTTTTTTTATATTGAACTTCGTTGCACGTGACACCACAGAGAATATAAGTACACAGAAACGATATGGCGTGGCAGTCCCTTTGAGAAGGGCATACTCATTTGCTGATTGACTGAACGAGACTTTGGGTATGGTGTCTTGTCTCTGATTGGCTACAGCGTGCTGCGTAAAGTTCTCTGTTGGATGAGCTGTAGACTGTCAAGCAGGTTACCTGGCACTGATTGGCGAACGACGTTCCAACATATTGCTGGTCAGTGACGCCATTTTGCTGGCGTGTGCAGCTGGAGTTCGCTGAATAAACGGCTGTTTAATATCTGTTTTCTTAAGTACTCTGTGGGGACGCGGTTGCATCATTTCTTCCTGTTTGTTACTGGCTAAAGGGTTAAGGGTGTGGCATAAGTATTTTGATTCAATCACGAAAATTACAGTAGAGTATATGTGTTGGACGTCTATAGTCTATTCGCGGTTTCTTCACAATTTTTGAATCAAACCTTTTGATAAATACTCCATGTATGAGGTACTTTGTTGTTTCCTAAATATATCGTGTATCACAAGCGTTTAACACTTGTGTTATAACATTTAATAACTAAATTTTTAATTAAAAATGAACTTCAACTAATATTTTATCCATAAATTATAGTATTACATTTATAATCAATGTGAATAAAAACAGGAGGAAGATAGAAGTTGGTAATGCCTGGTAAGTAGTAGTTCTAATGGAAAATATTATTACACTGAGTGCGCACGAATGCGGTGCGTTGTCCCTTTGGTGTAATTTTCTAGACCCGGTGTTTGCAAAAGTGGAGGATATTCCTGGAAGTAGAACTTCAGCAGAGCTTCAGAAAAGTCGGAACTAACCGTGAACGGACTATACACTGACGTCGAAAAAAAAAGAAATAGTGAAATTTACGCACCTCCAGCGACTTGACACGACGGTCCTGTGGTGGCTTCCCTTTGTATGTATTCCGTTTGTATGCTTCCCTTTGTATGTATTCCGCAGGATGGAAGTGAATTAGACCGGCCAGGCACTTGAAAACCTCCGACGGTAGGTGCCGAGAGTTGAGACTTCGGTGAGAGGTGATAATGCTATCTAGCCTTTACAACATGGAAGCACTTACGTATAAGCATAATTAAATTTTTTTTGTATAGTCAGTAGAGCAGGCACCAAAAGTACGATGGCCCTCATCCAGCTTCTGCCTCGTTCCGATTGTTCAGTGCCTTGCCAAGGAAGAAACATAGTTTTTGATGACTAGGTTGTGCTGCTGGTCCATTGTGCATTTATGAGTTAAAGTTACAGGAAAAGTATTGAATCGATTTTTTTATTAATAAATTGTTTCGATTCTTTGAACTTAGCTAGGTTCGTTATATGGAATTCTAGTCTGCTCGGTTATATGAAGTAAATCTTCCGATATGATTTGCGCAGTGGCATTCTCAATACTTATAATGAAATAGTAAATGCAATATGAAATGTTCTACATAAAAGTTAATTATTATATCTGTAATGGTAATTAATAAAGAAATTAATAATGACGCCAAAAATAATTCTTATGTTTCGTGCAAAACTAAAATATTAGTATTAGTTCGATCCTCGTCAAGTTTTTTCCATCGCATCATGATCCAGCTGGTGTTAACACATTTATAGGTTGTTTACTGTAAAGTCAGCACTTTTGAAAGCCCGGCTGATTTTCTACTTTCAGCCAGTTGGTTGCATATCATTCCGCAACTCAAAATAAACATTACCATTTAACGTTTAGCTGGTGTTTGCATCAGTTGCCCAGATACCCGCCGCATACTCATCAAATAAAAAATATGACGTATTGAATATTACTGTAATCAACGCTATAGACAAGTACAAATTAATTTCAGTAAATAGTATTCGTGTGCGATTATTGACTGACTTTCACGATTTTTTTCTGTTCATATAGGATGTCCCAGAACGCGCACATAAGAACCACACCACGTGAATCCTGAGCGATAATGGATACGAAAACGTTAGTGGTAAAATGTTGTACGACGGCATTTTTCACCCACAATGTGGCAACACAGCACGGAGTTAGTCCCCTCTTGCGCTCCACTGATATCGTACTACCGCTGGCCTGCCCATCATATTATGGGCGTGTAGTATACATAACATGTTGACCATTGTAGAAATGATCTGTTTTGTGGTGTACAAGCCATATGCATGCAACTGTGCCTTCCTTTCGAACTACAAACATACACGGGCATCTGACATACCGTACGATGGCCGCGGAATAGATTCCCGGCCAGACCAAACATTTGTCTAAGTTCTGTGTACTGAACATACATAAGAATACCAGGACTTGAAATAAACGTGTATTCGAGGGCAATTTATGGCAGTACAAGTTGTGTCAAGTGTTGCGATGCGCCCTATTCGGCAATTGAAGTAAAGTGTCAGACAACGTCGCACCAGAAGCGTGTTACACTTGTCACCATACGACAGTAGTAATGTTTGCTGTGTGCTAGTACGTTGGACGCAGTACCATCCAGTTCGTCCGTCGCGCAGCATGGAGTACAGCGTGAATATGTATGCAGATATGTGTCTCATATTTGGCGAGCGTCGATGTGTGTCTAAATGGCAGCACGTATGTACGCGGAACGCTATCCAGATCGTCGTCATCCAGACTACAATGCGTTTCTACACCCGGATCGCCGTCTCGGGGAACAGGGATTGTTTGCACCTCGCAGACATGACACTGGGCGATATCGCACTGCCAGTACGTCAGCGAACAGACAACGTGTTATGCGTGAGGTGTATACAGACCCTCGAACATCTGTCCGTCGCATAACACGTAGAAGAGCACTAGCGCTTGACTGTGAATCGCGTACTGCAGGGGGAACAGCTACATCCTTTCAATTTTACAAGGGTGCAGCAATTAAGACCAGAGGATCACCAGCTGGGAGTCGAATTCTGTGCGTGGGTTTCACAGCGCCATCAACAGGACCAAAACTTTACTGTTTCTGTACTGTGAAGTGACGGGGTCAGATTTACGAATCAAGCTGTCTTAAAAATCCACAATGCCCATTACTGGGCTTTTGCCAACCCACATTTCCAACGTGAGAGGGCCTTCTAACAGCGCTGGTCGATGAACGTGTGGGCTGGAATTTTAGGAAGTCGCGAAACAGGTCCGTATTTACTACCTGACATGCTCAATGCACGCACATACCTTACGTTTCTGCGCATAGTGCTTCCGGAACTAATGGAAGATGTACCACGTCTATTACATCAACGAATGTGGTTTCATCACGATGGGGCACCTGCACATCGAGGGTGAGCTGTGCACCAGTACTTGCTTGCGACATGGTCTGACCGGTGGATTGGTCGTGATTGGCACATACGATATCCAACCATGTACCCAGATCTTAATTCCCTCGAAATTTTTCTGTGGGTTCATCTGTCGTCCGTTGTTTATGAAGACAACCAACCTGAGGACATGTATGAGTGTAAAGTCCGCATTCATGCTGGCGTTGTTACAGTTACGTAGGGAAATGCTGCGGAACGTTCAGACGGGATTGATTCGCCGCCTTGAGATGTGTATTGCAGCTAATGGGGGCAAATTCGAACAGTTACTGTAGATCGACCACGGACGTGTGTGTTACGTTACTGGGATGCATGTGTGATTGAGGAACTGTTCTTCCTCTTATTATTATTATTTACTGTGCTAATGTCTGCAATACGTGAATGTTTATTTCATAACTACACATTAAATGTGGGAAAGTAATTCTATCTGTTTTAGTTGACACCAATGTGCACACGTCCACATTTGTAAAGGGAACGTGACAAGGGTTCATTATGAAATCAATCCGTCGGACGATAGCAATAAAACCACTGTTTTCACTGATCTTACCAGAAAACCTACTGCTGCTCTTCTACCGCGACAAGTGTGCCACGCTTATGATGCGATATTTCCAGTCACTCAACTTTAAATGCCTATTAGGACGCAACGCAACACTTGGCACGACATTAACCATGATAAATGGCTTCGAATACTCGTCAGTTTCACATCCTGGTATTCTTATGTATGTTACGTAAACTTGATGCTAGGCTGTGTACGCCCCACGTTGGGAAGCCAACTTAACTTGATGTATTTAGGCCCCACAGTTGTGCGCCAAATTAACTTGACGCTATACCGCCACTGTGGAAGACAGTGTGGCTTATAGTGTCATGGTTAATGCCCCCAGGCACAGACTATAATGTGCTTGGAGGTTGAGGGTATTGTAATAATGAAGCCTTTTACTGTTTCATTTGTTAAGTACGAATATATTGTCTGGAGTTTACACAAGTACTACATACATCAGCCCTTCCGAGGTGTGGTACCTAATTTGACTACTCGTATTCACTGGGCGACAAATTTTATACTTAACTCAGCGGTGAGTGCTGTCAGCTGTGGTGGGTGATCTCCGGCGATGGGCGGCCTTTGGCAAAAGCCTGCGGGTGCTGCTGTCTCACTGGACTGCTGTTCTACTGACGTACTGACGTGGCCAGGGGTCCGAACCCCTGACCTAACTCTCTGCTCGGCG
>NQII01004139.1:109603-170348 GCA_002778355.1 Clitarchus hookeri
CCCCCCCCCCTTGTCAATGAGTGGTGCTGCCTGTTGTCACCGTGCGGCACGCTGATATGCCGTCGGTCCTGCTTGTAGTCGCAGCTGTCAGTCGCACGGCCTTCTCCTGCCACTGCCATTCCCCGCTTGACGACGCCACCACCCCTTGCCGAGGCGACGTCGAATGAGAACGCCTACGCCAACACGCAGAGTCCTCGAGCAAAGGGGGCAGGGGGGACTCTGCACAGCCGTGGATTCGCTTCGCTTCCAGCTGACTGCTTGCCAAGGATATTTACAATTTAAATTTCCGGGCCTCCTAATTTCGGCTGTGCCGAGAGCCATCCGCTGCTGGGGCGAGAAACATTTCTCTCCCGAGGTCGTGAAATATAGTCTCGAGTCACGGACAATTAATATTCTCTCCTCCTCCAGCGGCGCTGTGTTGTTCATAATAGCTGAGACGCTCTTTGTGTGGCGAGCCTCCTTGCTGTAGGCCACTGTATCATATATAATACATAAACATGAATATTACTAATGCGTTGATTAAAGATTCTGAAGAAAAGCATCGCGCTTTCAGTCGTGAGAGTACTTTTCTTCGGCAAATTACATTTATAGAATTCCAATTAAAAGCTATTCACAGTTTCTTCACAATTTTTTTAATCGAACCTTTGAAAAATTACCCCATGCATGATGTGTTTGGGTGTTTCTTAAATAAGTAATGTATCACAACTCTTGTGTTAACATAAATGTACCTTGCTTTTTGCTAGATTTAACTTTTACTTATATTTTATCTATTATTTATAAATTTTCATTGATAATTAATATGCATTTAAACAGAGAGAAAATAGGCGTCTTGGTAATGTCTAGTAAAAAGTATTTCTTATGCAAAATCTTATTACACTGAGTCCACACGAATCTGGTGCATTGTCCCTTTGGTGTAATTTTATACACTTACTTAAAAATTGTTTGTGTGAGGCGGAGGATTATCTTGGGAATATAACTTTAGCAGGGAGTCGGAAGAATTGGAAGTAACCGTGAATTGACTATATATATGTGTACATATATATATCTCTGTTTATATATATATTTTTATATATATAAACAATAGGATACCCCAAATTCTCATCAGCACATAAATGAATTATATTGCTGAATATAATTAACAAATTTGTTTGTTTCCTACTTTACTTTATTTAATGTAAATCTCGCTGAAATGTCCGGTTTCGATCAAAAATGTACGCTGCGCCTGATATTATTTATATCAGAGGTTTATAAAGTGTAAAACAACCCTCTTTAAAAAATTATTCTCTGGTCTACAACGGTTTCCGTTTATTGCGTGACAGACCTCTTTGTGCTGACAGAATAATAAATAAGAATTTACCGACAAAACGAATTAGCCTTCCCTCCTTCCTTCTTATGGATTTATGTTTCCACGTAGTATTTGAATATTTAAAAAGGAAATAAAAGGAATAATATAATTTTATCATTTTATGACAAGAGGTAGAGAAACTCATAAAAATCATGGTATAAATGTTACCAAATATTTTGGAGCTCTTCAATTCATAAATCGAGTGCAATCAGTCATTGCAAACGCCATTTTGAAACTAAGTAAGAAATTTATTAAGATTTTTGGGTGTTATTTCATATTACTTTTGTATGCTAAATGTGTCGGAATTAGGTTGTGAATTTTCTGAAATACAATATCAAAGATAAATATTTCTGATGACGATATTTTCAAACATGACAGATTACACAGACCATTTATATGTTTAGCAAATACACACAAATAAGTAATGCCAATGTATTAAAGTTGTATGAAAGTAGTATGAAACATAAAGTACAATAAGGTCACCATTTTTAAGAAAATACGTTATATTTTTAGGTAATTCGGTTCAGTAGGGCTGTCTTTTGTGCTATATGCCTATTTTGTTCGTATTATTTTTGGTAGTTATGAGCTTATATATCCAATTTGTTATCCAGGACGCTATATCTTTCAAAATTACGGGCAAAATAAGCAGCTGATAAGTGCATTTGACACGTTTACTCCCGAATTTATCAACGAATTTTAGTTTGGCACTAATATAATATTTCGGCATGCACTATACGTGCGAACCTTGACCCTGACCTTGACACAGAATTTTTCAGATATTACCTCATGCTCTGTCGTTCCATGTCAACATCAGTCATCTTATTTCAAGATTGTTCCCGTTTATGCTCTGTCATTCTACCTTTATACTTCATGCTCTGTCATTCCATGTCACCATATTGTTTCTAGAATTTTCCAGGTATTACCTCTGTCATTCCACCTCGACGTCTTGTTTATATACATGACATGGGGGCCAACACAGATTTAAATGAAGCATACATAAATATGTATAGAAATTATTTTCCAAAATGTTATAGGCATGTGTATATTTATGCAAGAGGTATGTGTCAGATATGTTTGTTATGTTAACTCATACAACGCCCATGTCGACAAGACACTGAATATGACTATTTATTTTTTGTAATTATAACTGGCACTCTAAATTTTTAATTTATTATTAATGTAAATTGGAAACACTTTAGGCATGGACAGGTATATTATACCACAGACCAGGAGAAGGCATGCAGCCATGAGTAGGTAAAAATCCTAAAAAAAAACTATCATTCTGTAAAAAAAAAATTTAATACATTGTTGTTTGTGCAGAATAATACATTTTCCTTGTAGTTACTTATTCACAAAATCGTCTTCTATCCGCACACCAATTTCATACTGAAGTGCAGGATATGTTTTTACCATCTTCTTACGACTAACAGACAGGTCTGAGACAGACACTTCCTGTAAAAAAATACATTATTATTTATCTGTAATTACATCCTTGCCAATCCAATTATTTTTTCATTTGGAAATCCCATCCACCACACATATAAATTTTATTACCTTTACATTTGAAAACTTTTTCTACAAGAGATAAGTGTCGGGAAATTTCATAGGATGTATTCCCGCACTGTAAAATACACCCAAATATGATTAAAATATTTACTCATGGTAAATCACAGCGATTAAGTAATGTTTCACAAACACAGGAGTTTAAACTAATTTATTAAAATACTATTCTTTTAAAAATACAATAACACGCATAATAGATATTTTTTACTAATGGTCTCAAGGTGGATGTCCTGGAAGTCGTCGTTCTTCTAGCCCTCACACTTTACCACCTGCAGGGATGCTGTTAAACAATCATGCACATGGCTCCTCGGACTTGGGACAGAGGGCTATACACTATGCCAGCAAATACCACTTAGATTTCAGTTCTATATATTTAAGTAAATTAATATATATTCTATAAAATCTATAGTGATGCTGCAAGCATAGTGTATGGTCTTACGAGGCAGAAAATGGAAAGCTTCCTTCCTAAAATAAATCAAAGCTAACAAATGAGCACACAGAAATAAAACAGCTACAGAAGAAGACTACAGTAGGAGGGTTAAGGAAAGAAGAGAAGATGGGACAGCGCATAAATGAAGATAGAAAGCAAGTACGATAACACCATCAGTAACTGCAGTGCATATCTGTCTGACATGAATACCATTTCACATTCACAACTCCTGCTAGGATAAGTGTTGGAACCCCAGTAAATAGCTCTAAACATTAGGTCGGAGGCCCAAAATAGACGACAAATCCTGTGCACATGTACACATGAGAAATTGTAGAATTGATATAGCAAACATATCACATGCATGACCAAACATTATGCTCTTTCAGTATTATTATTGCAATAACCATAATCAGATAACGATATATGAACATCAATGTTCCAGGATATAATAGTGAAACGCCTGACCAGATGGGTATTCCTCTTGCATGTGCTATAGTGAGTTACGTGCTGAACAAAAAATTCTCTCTTCAGGATTAACAACACATAATAGTACAATGAAATGTAATGTTCTAAGATATATCGGCAACACACCTGACAAGATGATGACTTGCATTGGTTACAGTGTGCCACAAGTCGTCAACAACACACCTGACAAGATAAGGTCTTGCATGGGCTCTAGTGTGCTGTTGGAAAGAAACTGGAACTAAAAAATCAATGGTTAATTATTTTTCACAAATACAGAAATCATTAAATACATTTGTTCCCTGCATAAAATTACAGAAGAAAAAATAAGAATAAAATTACTCCTTATAGACACATGGAAGTATACGTATGCCATATTCTAAGATCCTTCTTTTGTCGTCTATCCACGTTAGTGCCAATTTGTCTGTACATTCTGTGTATTCATTGTGATGGTGGGATGTATATTATTTACATTTACCCTCATAAACTGTCAATTCTTCAATACATTTTATAGTCCTCAAAAGTCATTGCATCCTTACGAAACATTTTTGGTTTCCCTTGGCCAATTTTACATCTTTGGCAGGGCACTTGTATGGTTAGAGCTTGGCCCTCAGACCGACAAACTCGATTGTATCATATCCACCACACTCATCTTTAAACTTACCAATAACCTTTTTGTTGGTAGGTGATTAACATGGATGGGTGGGTGGGTAATCACTTGTGTCGAACTCAGACATGAGTGCTGGGTCTGAAGCAAGGTCCTGGAAGAAATCATTAGTTTTTATTTGGTACACAAAGGAATCCGTGTCCATGTATGCCAGCTACAGCTTACTGGCATACCTCGGTTTCATCATATCATCATAAAAGCGGTACATTAATGTCTTCGACAGGCCGAGTACTGCAAATCCTGCATAAATAGGTTTGTCGAATATAATGTTTTCATGCTAAATTTTCACAAGAGATAGTGTTTTATCATGTATTGTTATGCACTTAAATGAGGGTTTAGCAAAAAGTATATTGTCACATTTTTCAAGGCGTACGAGTTCCATATGTTGGTGTTTCCTTTTATTTTCCATTAGCTTTCCAAATGTAGCAATATTCATGAGTTTGTAGAAATCCTTCTCGAACTCATTTGCTGCGATCTTATGCATATCTGCATTCAGTTCGATGCAGGACTGCAGCCATGCCCTTTGATTGAACTGCAGTACTCTATGAATCTCCTTCAGCCTTATTCCATGAATAATTGCATTCTTCAGATTAATTAGTGAATAATTTTTGGCATCCAATGTAGTCGTAAGTTTCGTTTGTTCGGATCTAGGGGGGCATTTATTCACCAGCATAAATGGCATATCCTTTTGTTCTTCATGGATTTTTAATGGATACCCTATGTCTACCTACAGTATGTAGCCCAAATTGCTGTTGCCAGACACTAACATCACATCCAGATAATTGCTGGTCCATTTGAATTTGGAGTATGGCAGAGACAGGAACATTGCCCAACCATATAAATTATTGGCATTTACATACTGAAGGTAGACCTTTGACTTCCTGGCATAATACATGACAGGCACATCCTTATTGTTTGCCAGACAATGACACTTGAAGTACTGAGATACCCTACCCCGGATACCAGCCTCGATAAAAATATGTATATTCATTGTATTAATAAGCTCGAGTTCCACCTTTGTCTTTTTAAGTATCGCATTGAAAGAGAATCCAGCGGCACTCACGTGGACACAACCTAGTCCATATGTCTTCAGACATAGCCCCCGGAAATTCTCGAACACAAAACAAAGTAGCAGCACATCTTTCATAAGGTAGACATCACTGTACTCACCAAGTGTATAGCAACCAAACTTCTCCCAGACATTTTGCGCATGTTGGTAATCATAGAGGTTGATGTTACGGTTTTGTAAGCCGGTCGTAGAAAGCCTCCATGGACAGCAGCTGCATCTCCTTTAATTTCTCCAAACTGTTTACGTAGTCATAAGGAAAAACTCCTTTCCTGCTTACCAACTCGAGCATAAATCTTGCAGTGTCATTAAATTAGGATTATGGTAGGTTCTGTGCTAGAGTTGCTAGGCTGGCAGATAAACTTAATATTAAAAATGTCGCCCAAAATTTGCTGAATATAATATGTTTCTATTCAGTGTGCGGGATAATAAATATTTCGTGTGTATCATAGCCGAAATGCTTAATTGTAAAATTCTCATCGTATGACAAATTGTGGAAGAGAATTGGCAGTCTCTTGGGGCGACGGCGAATTTGGTTGCAATTATTGCAAGCTCCCCCAATATAGTTACCAGTAAGGTGGTCGTGATCATGAACTTTACTGTTCCTTGGGGTGAAGAATCCAGAGCATTAGCTGTATCTGATTGCTAGAGCATATTTGTCCTGGGCTGTAAATATCATTCACCTGATTACCAATTCGGACCATCTCTTCAGCAAGCAGTTGAGCAGCATTTTTACTTTCATAAATAATGAGCTCTGTGTGTAGACCTGACGTCTTGAAGGCAGGAAGCATATTCTCATTGATCTTGGCCACAACTGTAGGACTCGTGTTTTTGATAGTTGTAGGTATAATATGCATCGTGGTTTGGTAGGCACGACTGCACAGGTGCAGGCAACGCCATTTCAGACATATCTTGCAGATGTATACATTCTCCTAATGTGATGTCACCTGCAGACGTACCAGGCGGGATAAATCCTTTATTTATGGGTATTGTGAATTCCTGTTCTAAGTCATCATTAATAGAAGGTCGAAGTGCTGGATGTTTTCTTATTTAGCAACTCGTATAGGCACCACCTGATACTAGGATTATTCCTCTCGAACAGTGATATTTGTCTCAGAGGTGTGGGTAACTCCAAAATAGTGAAATTTAATTTAGACTCAAAGTCAAAATAATGATAGTTCATACATTGTGGATAGCGCCCTTCCACATATTGTGCCAGGACCGCCCACTTGAAGCACATATAATCTTGGTTCTGATGAATAATGATGGCTTCCCTGACCTGGATGATTGTTGGCTATTTGATGTACGTTGAGGCTCTCAGTGCATCGAGCTTGTTGATACTTAAGTGAAGACGATTAACAGCCGACAGGGTCCACCCCGACCCCTTCCCCTAATATGTATCCTCCTCCTGGCAGATGTTATTGGTACTGGCCATCACAGCATCCTCAATATCGGATACATTGTACAGTGGCATATTCTTAGTTTTGAAGCCTAGTTGGTCTAATTCTTCGTCATGGGGTTTGGACTTGCTATAAATGCATTCCAAAAATGTATTGAATTTAATTACTCCATCGTATTCTATTTCATGCACCAGCTGAGTGATGATTGTGTCTTTCATACCGTCTAGGTAGCTGCAAATATTGATTGCCAAGCTCGAGGTGTTCTCCGACAGATACGTTCTCATAATGTCTCGGTAGTTCGTCTCCACCAACACGAAGTCATTTACATTAGGCTCGCCAGCTCCGACGACTACTCTGTGATAAGGGGAGCTGCGCTCTGCCGAAATCAGACGAGCTGGAACATATGGACTGGTTCCTGTGTCAACACGTCAACGCTTCGCTGGTGGGATAGTGGTACTAATTCTTTTGGCGCTGTCTGCCCGCATATTGTCAGATCTGGTAAACTGAATCCCACATTTACTGCATTCTAAGGTTTCCTTTTTTGGGTTCATCCAGAATCTAAGCTCGTGTATTCTTACACTGTCAGCGCGAGCAATATTCTCGTTGCAGAAATCGCATCTAATAGTTGCCTTCTGCTGGATTTGGCCAGTGCAGCTTCGTATATGTTTGACCATTTCGTCCTAACGGGCAATTGACACCCCACACTTCTCGCATATTCTGCTCTTCCCTGAAGGGGTTGAGCCTACAATTTATCTCGTGGCGCAAGCCATTATTGAGAACAGTAAACGATTGATTACATAACCCGTACTGCTGCACTGGTGGTGAGTCATAGTACTTACCACAGACGAAGGAGTGGAAGGAAGGGATGACATGAAAGACTCATCGACACCGGATACCTTGCCGTTCATGACGTGTGTTGTAGGAACAGCCACCTACACAGCCACAAAACATGTGTAATAATACTGACAAGAAAATATAATGATAGTATGGGAAATTGGGACAATGTAGTGGTAGCTAGTAATAAAATACAATATTGAAACATGAAAGTCATACCAGAAGAAGAAAGACGTGTGGTGTACTGTGCTAGCAACGATAAGCTGCGATGAAAGCGTACTTCACGCGACTCCTCGATTTATCTTGAGAGAGAGGGGGTTGAGACGAGTAAACTATGAAGGATGTCTCCTGCACAAACACATGCAACACTATTTAGTTTTAACTTAATAAATAAATGACAGAAAACCACTTAAAAATGCATTTCAAAAAGATACTCACTTCAAAGAAATATAAGTCTAGCAGTATATGACAGGCACCACAAACTTGGCTGCAGTCGGTTGACGGGCCACTCACGACTTGACGGAGGGACTTGCGTACTGGCACAGCCGATCCTTAGTAACACCAAAACTCTTAATTTCACAAAATAACAATCAAACAGCTACTATAGTGTTGGTCATATTTGGCTCAAATGGTGTATGTATGAATTTTAAAAAAACTCTAAGCATTAGTATGTGCGTGTGTGTGTATGTGTGTGTATGGTCTTTAATATTATACATAGCATCTGATTTTCAAACCAACACCACCCATCATTATAATCACAAAGCCGAAATACCAGTTTCTTTCTACTTACAAAAATATTTATATACTATTTTGGATTCTAACATGGCTTAGTGTAGGTGAATAGCTATGAAATGACATGGCTAGGGGACACACTATGTGATTAAATCCATGGTTGGAACTGCAATAAAGCCGGCGGAATGTTATTTTTTTAATTTGTAGTACAACTAAAAAATTAAATCACCAGCATATTTAACATTTATAATGTGGCAGGTAAATACATTTTAGGACGTCTGGTATGTTTTTAACATTAACTGGCATCTAAAAATAAAATAAAAATTTACTTTGAACACTGTATTCAAGCAGTTGGAAGTCTTCTTTTCTATTTAATATATTTTTAATCGTTCTGCGACATTTTTCTTTATTAAATCATACAGCTTTGCTTTGAAAGTATCTGGAATATTGTATCTTATATCCGTTTACTTTGCAGGGCGACGCTTGAACCGCAGCATTCCTGTTGTTACAATAATGCTGCAGTTCGAGACCGAAAGGCATGTATGCACAAATCTTTATATATTGTAAATCAAACGTTCGTTCACGTATTTATTTTCCTTTTAAAAGTACTTGTTTCCTATAATTGATGATTATACGTCAAGCGCAGATAGCAAAGTGGACCTAGGCTTCCAGTGTCATCCTTTTTATACGTTGGGTGGGAACTAACACGCCTAGTTCCGTGACTGAAGGGCGCGCCGTGGTGGGAGTGGCCAGACGCGGTATTATTTAAATGGCCAGTGCTTTCTCACCAAATATGTTTGAGCTAGAAATCTGGTCTGCAGTTGTTTTTAACCCGGATGCAGGAAAACACGCAGTTCGCTGGCTTGGCATGACCTCAATAAATCACCGCACTGTCGCAGACAGTTCAGCGTTTAGTTGGAAAAATATCTCCCCGGCTGCTTGAGAAAGTTTTCAACCCGAGGGCTACGATTAGGCTGTCGGCCAGTTCCGGGATCTTTTTTAAAAACATCGCCTCACTGCTGCACTGCTCAGAGCCTTTCAACTTGCCGAGCATAATATGAAGAAAAATACGTGTGCCTTGTTTGAAACAGATAGCATTTCCTTTACAGGGGCTTTTATAGGCTTTTTCCTTTGGGTTACGAAAAAATTACAGAATACTCGCAGTCGATTACATAAAGCTATAGTCTGTTCACGGTAAAGTGACCACTTTTTGAGGCAGTATATCAGATAACCAATTAATACATTTCATTGTGAACACTGACTTTTGGTTTTGAGTATGCTGAAATGTATCCACTGTGTTTATTACTTGCATGCTAGTGTCTATATTAACAAGTGACGGAAGGACATAAATTGACTGAAAGAAAAAAGTAACCACGGCTTCAAAAGTGCTCATTTTAGTGTGACCAGCCTATGGAAATAAAGTTCCTTATACACGATTAATAGCAGCAGTGCTCGAACTGAAAGGGGGAGAAGCCGGCCAATTTTCCCTCTTCTGAATAGGTTTTCCCAACTTCTGCATTTCTGCGTCCACTCCCAACTGGGGAAAGAAAATTTCCTCTCTTTGAATATATGATTTTATATCCTAAAATTACATTTCTAAACATTGACTTAGATTTCCTGTGCGGCGGTCTATTTTGCAGTCTGTTGAAACTGTAGTGAGCTGCTAGCAACACTGCCGTCAGTTTTATGATTAGTAAGCTATCGCTTCTATCAGTAAATAATAAATATACACGTCCCTACGTTTTGCCAATAATTTTTATCCGGTATGTTTATATTTAAATAAAACTTATAATCCTTTCAATTTGAAAATATTGTATTGAAACATTTTCCAATGCGTCTTTTTTAGAACTTTGCCGAAAAACTAAGCCTAAGTTATTTTCATAATCGTANTAACTTTGCCGAAAAACTAAGCCTAAGTTATTTTCATAATCGTATATTGCCACTGTTGTGTCCATGATAAGGTTTTGCAGCTGATTTGTGAAACAACTAGTGCAATAGTTATTTGTCGTTTTTAATAATTATTTTCACCATAATTTTTTTCCAAGTCAGATCTTTAGTTCAGAAGACCGAAGTATCATTCTCATGTTTCTAACTATTTCTTAACGCTTCTTGTGTTCGTCAGTTCTGTGACTGGACAATTTTCGNTATATTTAAATAAAACTTATAATCCTTTCAATTTGAAAATATTGTATTGAAACATTTTCCAATGCGTCTTTTTTAGAACTTTGCCGAAAAACTAAGCCTAAGTTATTTTCATAATCGTATATTGCCACTGTTCTGTCCATGATAAGGTTTTGCAGCTGATTTGTGAAACAACTAGTGCAATAGTTATTTGTCGTTTTAAATAATTATTTTCACCATAATTTTTTTCCAAGTCAGATCTTTAGTTCAGAAGACAGAAGTATCATTCTCATGTTTCTAACTATTTCTTAACGCTTCTTGTGTTCGTCAGTTCTGTGACTGGACAATTTTCGNGAAGTATCATTCTCATGTTTCTAACTATTTCTTAACGCTTCTTGTGTTCGTCAGTTCTGTGACTGGACAATTTTCGTTCAATGACGTTTATTCTAGGCCTGAAGACACACACCAAAAACTTTTTATGAATGCATTGCATCATCCTGGACTACATACTTTTTTACAATCTCTATACGATTCTATACCATCTACTTTTTTTTGTTAGTGTCTAAATTATTTTCTGTCCTAATTTTTTCGTCCAGGGATTGCTAGGGCCCTATCGACCCTCCCCTTAAATACACCATTGTTCCACTGAATGGAAGATAGTATTTCTGAATACATTTTGTTAAAATAATTTTGTTTTGGCTTGTTAGAACCACATGCTTATTTGCTTATTTACTAAACTCATATGGTTTTATATTTTCTGGAATATTTTGTAATATTATTATTTTACTTTTTAGTTTCCTTTTCAAATACACATACAATTTGAAAGTTACTGAATAGTCCAATGTGCTTATATATATTACCTTTTGTGACACAAGGATATTTTTTTGAGGAATGAAAATTTTTTGTTTTTATAAATATTTATTCAGCTGCATATTACATCATCACAGCAAAACACATTTTCCTTCAGCTTCGCTCAATGCAAACATTTGTATTTTTGTTTATGAGTTTTACAGCATGACATACGTTAAAATAATATTATTGTTGTTATTTCAAGAGAGAGAACATTATTTCGATATTTTCTTCGAGACAAAACAATTTTAAATGATAATTTTTTTTCCAATCAACATTTATATATATATATTTTTTTTTTTTTCACTTTCATATATTATACAAAGTAAAACAGTTTGTCATTTTTTTTTCACTCGACATAACAAACGTACAAATTATTTGGTTTAAAAACAAAATCAAGTTATTTTACATTTCTCTATTNTTTTTTCACTCGACATAACAAACGTACAAATTATTTGGTTTAAAAACAAAATCAAGTTATTTTACATTTCTCTATTGCTTCTACGGGTTTTTCCTTTAGAGAGCTGTCTTTAAAAATTGAGGTCAAAACATCTTTCACACACATTATTAGTACTGGCGAGTATGTTGTAATTGTTATAGGACCTCTGCTAGTCACGACATCCACTAATGATGGGAATCATAACTGCGCTAACTAGTTCTGACATGAATGGCAGTGTCGGTTGAGGTGAAGGTTTCTTCTTGCGAGAGATCACAGGTTCGGTAAGGCTGACAAACTTACTTATCTGCCGGATAGTTTTTTAACTGGTGCATTCTCATTAGCTGGCGACAGTTCTCCAGATGAAATGTCGATCATGACTGACGACTGGGTCACAGATGGAATGGACTTAGTCACCACACAGTCTGGAGCATGCAAAGGCTTGTCATTTATATTTTTGGCAAATGCAATAACTTCTTCTGGAGAACTCGGCAGCTTGGTTTCCGGTCGCATATAGAATACGTAACACTGCCAATAGCACGTGGAGTCCACAATCTGCTGGCAGGGCTCGATAAATGTCGACTCCTGAGCATAAAGCGTATTATACAGCCCGTCACATTCCTCTGTAAATTTTCTCAGTTTGCCTCCTTACCAGTACGCATATGTTACTCTGCTTAAACCAGGTTCCATACTGACAGACTCGTTAGGAGGGTGCAACGTTGCCATCTTGCTTAGCCGACGGTCGACAACGAAAGATTCGTCTGCTGCTGTGATAAATATGTTTTCCAGTAGTTATTTATACATCTCGGAAAGTAGTAGCACGATCCTAGAAATGAGGTCACAGAAAGATTCGACACATTTACATCTGCTTCTGCATATAATTTGATTCTCCACCGTCACACTGTTGGAATCACTGCTGTTGGGTTCCATAGCCCGTGGTTCTGGGTCATGGCCATGTGCAGTAACCAGACTTAAATTGATATTGCCAAGTAGACTTCACATATAAGCGGCGAGCACATGGTCTCTCAAGTTAGTTTTTATTGTCTTAAATTGTTGTGTGCTACTCACCCGTACAAAACTCAGTCCATCTTGTAATGATGGCACAGCCGGGCCGACGAAGTTCATATGTTATTTTCTGCGAACCCCAATACTCTCTAAGCTTCTCTTCGTCTGCTTGCATCAACATACGATTTGCAGTAGTGAGAAGTTGTCAGTCAGGGCGAAGGTAATATACTGGACAAGCAATGAAACTGCATGGTACTGGACTATGAAACATACAGTCTTCTTCGACATTGCCGCTTACCCAGTGTTTCAGTCCATTGCATGACGTAACTTGTTCTGGTAAGCCTGCTGGCTTAAAATGAATTCTAAGATAACAAATGGTCACATCCTCATACATGTCAACATCCAGTGGATCAAAAATTTATGTACATCGTTTTGACTGCTGCGCAGGAATGTCGAAGTTTAACTGTAGTATTTTCTTCCTGATTGAGGCATTATCATGTACGAAAATTCAAGCATGCGAACGTATCCAATAGGCTTCATACCAGGGTACGTTGCCACCATCTGGTTAAGAACTTGAAGGTCAGTCTCTTCAATGAACTGCACATAGCATTTCGGTAAATTTTCTCTGAATTCACTGTTTTTTTTAACTCACTTAATGCATTTTGTCATCATATCAATCAGCTTCTTGTACTGTAAAACATTATTCGATTATTTTTCTATAAGCTCGAATATGATTAGCATTCTGTACAAGCAGAGAAGTTGTATCTGTACAAGCAGAGAAGCTGTAGGTGAAACAGAGTATACATTATTTTATTTTCTTCCCTCCTACCGCCGACGAAGTATCATACTCTTTACGTAAAGTCTAAAATGTGTGCATTTTTTCCATTGCCGATAGACTTCATACCTTTGTAAGTAACATGCACCAGGGTATTGTTAAGATTTTNAATGCATTTTGTCATCATATCAATCAGCTTCTTGTACTGTAAAACATTATTCGATTATTTTTCTATAAGCTCGAACATGATTAGCATTCTGTACAAGCAGAGAAGTTGTATCTGTACAAGCAGAGAAGCTGTAGGTGAAACAGAGTATACATTATTTTATTTTCTTCCCTCCTACCGCCGACGAAGTATCATACTCTTTACGTAAAGTCTAACATGTGTGCATTTTTTCCATTGCCGATAGACTTCATACCTTTGTAAGTAACATGCACCAGGGTATTGTTAAGATTTTNATGTGTGCATTTTTTCCATTGCCGATAGACTTCATACCTTTGTAAGTAACATGCACCAGGGTATTGTTAAGATTTTCCATGTCCCTCCGCAGAATAAGTTGAACATATCGTTTTGGAAAATTTACTCTAAAGTCATTGTTTAATACACATGTTATGTTTATTTTCCCGTAGAACGTATCAGTCTCCTGGAAATCAGTTGCGATGTATTTCTGCCCGATCTTCATGCCACAAAGCTTNTAGCTTGTTGTACTGAACTTCATAATTCAATTTACTATAAGTCCATTAATAATGACTATAACACATAATGCATGGAAGGAATCTGTAGTTCAACCGATATATTTATCACATCACGTCGTATGTTTTATGCATTCTATGGAAGCTGACCTCAATTTAATGGTTGTACTGGACTTGTCAGTGCATTGACCTTATTGTCGTCTTCTGGCATAATCTCA
The DNA here is from genome assembly GCA_002778355.1 of Clitarchus hookeri. Classification (NCBI taxonomy): domain Eukaryota; kingdom Metazoa; phylum Arthropoda; class Insecta; order Phasmatodea; family Phasmatidae; genus Clitarchus; species Clitarchus hookeri. The sequence goes on from NQII01004139.1 coordinate 124,200, forward strand.
CAACTGACCTCCAAAAGGTGGTGGGTGACCTCACTTACATGTTTTCACTGTTATTTTCATACACTCGTTGGAGTTTCAACCTCAATTTCGTCTTTCGGCATGTCGCTATCATCTTCACAGTCCATAGGTCACCTCCATAAGACGAGAGCATTGAAGCAAGGGCAGGCAAAATAATTCTTACACGCATTGTAAATGTGCTTAATGTTTGTGTACCACACTTTTAATTTTTGCAGCAATGGACAATGATACTCAGTTTGCATGTCATACATTTCTATGTTAGCACTGCAGTAAATACTCAGACATATTTTTTTGTTCTGGACCTGCTACGAAAACCACCCCATCCATCTCAAAGGGCAACATGTGGGTGAGTATGTTGCTTATATTTTCACATTCCGTGTCTTCATCTTGCCATGTAAGTCCATTATAGTGATTTGTCAACCACCGATTCGTAACTTTACTCTGGTTGTCGAGCGGCTGCAAAGCAAATTGCAGTAAGAATTTGCAGGAGCTTGTGCTTCCATTCTCATATGCAATACTTATTTCTTTGATGATGAATACGAGGGGAGATGTGAACCCCTGCACATAAGCGAACATGTTGACGAACATTGTGTGACTGACTGGAATTTTCACACTTACATCACTACTTTAACGATTTTGTCCCTTACATTGTACGTGACAAGGCGATCGTGAATTATCAAACATATGTGCAAGTATTATAAGGAAAATTCTCTGCTGACACCATTTCTATGCGACAGCCAAACATTCCTGTATTCACTCGGTAACATTGTTTGCTCACATCAAAAACTAGGAGAGGTGCGGTGCTCATATATTCGCTCGGTTCTAACACCGGGGATGGAGTTTGTCCATAGCAGCTTTTCTGGAAATCTGCAAACATTCGATATGGCATGATGTAAGTCTCATGCATTAAATCTTCATTTAAAAATTTCCATTGGGAAAACTTTTAGAGTTGAGAAATATTTTGACATTGTTTATTTTCACGTCGTCGAATTTCGAACGATCAGCACTGAAGACATTTTGTTTTCTCGTTTGGAATGCAACTATGATGTACCGAGGTTTCTCGCTTACAGAACCAGATTTCAAATTCCAATTTACACTATTATAACATGGCACACTTGGGTAAGTTTCAAAACTCCATGTTCGAAAGCGATATCAACGTTTCGTTCCTTCTCGACGCATTACAAAAACTTTACACGCTCTGAAATTTTTAATTGAATATGAGGTAGCATCCATTTCATGGAGTGTATTGGCAGTGTCGTAGCTTCTGGTCTAACAGCAAAATCCTGGATCGCATTCGTTTGCATGTTGGCTAAAAGAATAGCCAATTCTTGCTTGGAATTATTAATTACATGCTTGTAATCCTCTGCGAAACCTAACAGCATGGTTAATGGGATACATATTTCGAATTTTCCACCTTCATGAACTGGCAGTTTAAAGTCTACTTCAACTCGCCAGTCAGCCATTTTAGGTAGTTGGTTACACAACCAAGAGACAGGTAGTTCTTTATAGAAGTTGTAATTCCAACATCCCTTGTCGAATCCACTTCAACACCTCCCAATCCCAATCCCTTGTCGAATCCACTTCAACACCTCCCATAAGAAATTCTGTTTATCATGCTCAGTATAAAATTTCTGATGATTTGGGTCGTTATCGACACTACATCCTCTTCCTTAGTAATCGTTCCCTTGAACCTCAAATATGAATTGCATGGCATTGTATAAATATACTGGTTTTGCACTGGGATTCAAACTTCTGATGACAATGCATATGGTCCTGGTAAATATGGTGAATACGAGTGAAATTCAGTTTTTGTAATAGAATCTTCATGGCTGATGGGTTCTTCAATGTTTAGTATTTCGGGTTCCATTCTTGCAGACTTTGAACCCAAGATTTTTGAGAAAGAATATGTTTCCGCGTCTTACCACACTGACTACTCGCAGCGTACTGACATGTAACTCGTTGTCTCTGCCAGTTTTTATAATATTTTTCCTGTTAAAATTCAGTTCCACATTTCTTCCACTGTAAACGTAAGGTTGTTTCTTCGTTACGAAAATTAATCAATCTGTTTTCTTGTTCTACTACTCTAACAACAAATTCCTGCACACTCTTAGCTGTAACTGGTACATAAATTAGCATTATAGGCACCTCGACGAGCTTGAATCTTGGAGGTACAATAGCCGAAAACTCATGTAGTGTGTGGCTTGGATGACCATTCAGGTATGAACTACTAACCAAATTGCAGTTTATCATTATAACATTCACGGGCAAAATATTTTCCGGCAAGGATGATTCATGTACTTTACCTGCCTCGTATATTTTATTCTCGAAACCTAGCCTGAAATCAATGTTTGCAATGCAAATCATTTCACTCTTCTAAGTATTGGGGTTACCTCGAAGAAGCAATGTTACATGAGGCTGTATCAAGCATTTCCGGAATGTAGCAATGTGTTCTATCTCGAAGGGGCCGATTGGTAAGCACACTTCGCCTGAGGCTCCCATGCCTGTTTGAACATAAAGGAACATAAAGGAACATAACGGAACATAAAGTTGGAGAAGTCCACATTTAAGACTGAAAAATATGCCTGTAAATCGACTAGTGCCAGAGACCAGGAACCGTCTAATTTAAGTGCAGGGAAATGAATGGAACGAAGCTCCGAGCCCTTGCCCGACAAGACCAGAGTTGTAGACATGACTGATGCGAGGATGCTATTTGCATACCTTTAAAATAAATCACATTATTCGCTTAAGAAGCGAATGCACAAGTGTCCACAATTCCTTTCGCTCGGCAGCTACTTGGCATTGTAATTATGTGTCAGTTTCACACCATGCAAATACTCTCTTAACTCAAGCGGTGGACATAAGTTATCGAAATATCGGCTCTTTCCCACTTTTTTTCTATACAACCCAGTGCGTTTCTGGACCTCTGGTATTATCTAAATTTACCACTGCCAACCCATTATGTTTAGGTTTCCGTAGCAGTCCATCATGCAAATACACGCCACGGTAATTTGTTATTCTTAACTTGCATGCTAAATTTTTCATGTCTATGTTTGCAAAGGGGCATTTAGGCAATGACTTCAAGATTGCCTTTTTGTCCCTTTCGGCCGACTTTTACTTTTTCTTCTTCGGCCTCCACCGATTATCGGAAATGGTCTCAAGTACAGACGTTTGATGTTTTTTTTACCGTTTGCGAGCGATTCCAGCTTTCTGTTGTGCCGAATTGCTTCGGCTTACTGTTTTCCTTGTTCTTTAGCACTGTTAACTGCCCTGGCTATACCACTAGCACCTCCTATGAGACAGCCAAGAGCACCCAGTTCAGGCAGAACACATGGTAGAAAACTTTCTTTTTTCTTTCTCCCATTTCATGCTTTTCTCCGAGTTCTCCTTTCATTTTTCTTCTTCTTTAATTGCATGGCCATCTTCGCTTGACCTTGGTTTTCATTGCCTTGGAAACACCCCAAAAAAATTTGGACTAACGTGATTTTGCAATCTTCTTGGCTTTGTCGGCAAGAACAGCATCGNGTGGTAGAAAACTTTCTTTTTTTTCGCCCATTTCATGCTTTTCTCCGAGTTCTCCTTTCATTTTTCTTCTTCTTTAATTGCATGGCCATCCTCGCTTGACCTTGGTTTTCATTACCTTGGAAACACCCCAAAAAAATTTGGACTAACGTGATTTTGCAATCTTCTTGGCTTTGTCGGCAAGAACAGCATCGGCAGCGTGTCTATCGTTCAAGTTGTTACTGCTCGCGTAAGCAATATTATGGTCCTTACATGCTCTGTCCGAAGTATTAGTACCTCTGTCACCACGCACAAGCCTTTTTGCAAGCTTCGTGCCTGGCCCACAGTACTCATAACCAGAAATGTGCAGCTTGAATGGAAGCTTGTTTATAAACGAATTAACACATCAATATCCAGTTTTAGTCCTGTCCCTATGAGATATTACAAAAGACTGACCACCAACACACTAGACAGCTCCTTTACACATTTCTTTGGAGAGTGTCCGGCCACTTCTCCAGAACTTGTGATGGCCTCTCACTTCCCTGGACTTTAATATGGTCACTGTATAAGTACTAACACTTTTCATATTTTCTATATCACTTGAATTGAGATTCTCAAGCAGGACACTAGTCTCCCAGTGCATATCATTGCTGAGTACGAAGCTACTTCCCACGAATCCTTTCATTGTCCTCTGTTGCCAAATACCATATGGTGTCTTATCTGTGGGCCATCAAATTGTGGCAAAACATGCGTGCTTCCGAGTTTACTGGAAGAAATTAATGGTCTTCGGTTCGAGAATGTGTGACTATACTCGAAAACGCTTCAACAACCAAAGTACAAGCGACTTGATAAAGCTGTGGATGGTCTACAGTATTTTCCATGCAACGATAATTACGATGTGATTCTTCATCATAAGGCTAAGCCAAACTCCGTGTTTGCTGTCGATGATGTGGCATGTGAGAAGCAAACCTGTATACAGGAATATTTCAGTATGGCAGGCATGCATTGGTGGATTGTTTTTACCTCTATCAAACTTATTCTCGCATACCGAAACAGTTACTTCGCGATAGTGAAAATGTGGTTTTGTTTCAGATGGACGAAATGAATTTACAGGAAGCGTATTCTGACCATGTGAATACAGACATTCCTTTCGANCTCTCGCATACCGAAACAGTTACTTCGCGATAATGAAAACGTGGTTTTGTTTCAGATGGACGAAATGAATTTACAGGAAGCGTATTCTGACCATGTGAATACAGACATTCCTTTCGAAAAGTTTAAAGATGTGTGCTTGTTGTTGAAGTGGGCCGTATGGATTCCTTGTGATAGTGAAAGTCTTCCCTCTACCTTAAGAGAGGTACCATCGAGGTTTTGATCAGTTTATAATCATTCACCAGTAAGAGATGGTGTATACCATATATAAATTTGGACAAGATGGTCTGAAACGACGGGAAGACAGCCGCCTGGTGCAGATGGAAGATGGCCACTGCAGCATTGGAGGAAAGCGACTTATGAATGTTGGTAAACCGAAAAAAAGTGGAATTGCTGTTAATATGATGCATATTTAGTCGGTCAATTCGGAAACTTCAAGGGCATTGACAGTAATGCAAACAACATCTGATAAAACAGAGGCCCAACTACATACATTAACTGAAATCTTGTGCAAACTCTATGTTAGATGCAAAAATTGATGTCGTAGAAAAAATAATAACTGGCAATATTGTTACTGCTTTGTCTGCCATGAATTATTGTGAGAAAGTATGGAAACATTGTAATCATATTCGGGATGCTATTATACAATGCATAACAAAATTAGAAGACAATATAAAAACCACATCAAGCCGACTCCCATACTACCTGCTCCTACTCTTACATCTAGTGCACCCTGGCCTACAAAAGCTTTTTATCCAAAAGCGAAGACCGCATCTAAATAGAAATTATATATAAATGATTTAAAAACTCTTTTCATTACAGTTTTGTATTTAGTACAATGGCAGACACAGCTGATGAATTGCATCGTGTTATCGAAAATGTGCTTGGAAAATATTTGTTAGCCAAGCGAGCACATTTGTAACGTGACATGGTTTTGGAGGATGCTTTCAAACCAGTCACATCTCGACTTGATAATTTGCAACCTACAGTTCACTTGCCACATTGAAGAAAGAACCTGATGAAGCTATACATCAGTCAGGGAGGAAACGAAAGCATAAACTGGATGTAGAAGAAGTGTCTGATGAAGATGATATTCCATTGTCAATTTTGAAGCATAAAAAATATCGAGCTAATACTCGTTATGTACATGCTGGTGGTTAAATAGCAATGTATTCGCCTTGGTTCAACGATAGAACATATGGAGTCTACAAACGAAATAAAAATGGTTTCTGGGAAACACGGAAATTTTTTCGTAACAAATGGTGAAATTCAAATCGGCCTTTACGAATTACTCTTCAGGATATAACTGTATATTCACAAGCTGCATTGCGACAGTACAAGTCGCTGCTCAAGCTAACGAGTGCACATTTAAAAGATTGCGATCCATCGAGCAATGAGTATAAGGCTACTGCTCATGCAAAATTCTGCATTATTTCACGTCTTTTTCCAGAGGTAAATATACCTTCGTCTTCTTTTCTGGTGGCAAAAATAGAAGATGGACGTAGTCAAGAGTATGTCTATTGGGATGATGTAAATAAACTCGTCAATGGATTGAGGCTGCTGATTGCTTCACACAGAGCTGGAAATAATTCCCACACAAAATAAATTACTAATATTCTGGAGGAATTACGTAAAAGAGACTACATACGATGAGTCGGGCAGAAATCGCTAGCGAACTGCACAAGCCGGCTAGACGAAATTATCCTAGATGCAAAGTGGCAGTGTTTGGACTGCGTGATTTATACCAGGCAGATTTGGTCATAATGTTTCCTTACGCACATGTGAATAAAAAATTCAAGTATATGCTGACTGTGATTGATTGGTATAGCAAGTTCGCATTTTCCGTACCAGCTAAACCCAAACAAGGTAAAGATGTTGCTAAAGCGATGGAACTCGTTTTGGGTGACAAAGGTCCACCAAAAAATCTGCAAACCGATCTTGGACGTGAGTTCTATAATCATATATTCCAGCATTCAATGAACAAACACAAGATCAATCATTATTCTACACATAGTGGTATGAGGTGTGTTTTTTCTCGAAAGGCATGCATAATCGTCCGATGAAAACAGCGACGTGGAAACAGTTCTCGGCACAAGGTAGCTACAAATTGTTGGGAATATTACCAGAACTGGTTTCCTAGTACAACCATAAAATACATCGTACAAAAAGTATGCGCCCCATCGATGTTAAAGACAATTCACTGCTAAAAACAGTTTACAAAAATGAAAAATGTTTTGATGGTCGGAAGGCGAAAGCTGATTAATATTGGGTCTATGCACGCATTTCACGAGTGAAAGAGACGTTTGACAAAGGAAACACACAGAACTGGTCAAACTAATTGTACAGAGTCGTCAAAATCCGTCATTATTAACCTCGTACCTACTACATCGAAGACCTAGATGGCAAAGTTATTCGGGGCGGATTTTACAGTGAGAAAATGCAGCCTATAAAATTCCCCGACATTTATCTTATAGAAAAAGTTTTCAAATATAAAGGCAATAAACTTTACGTGAGGTGGATGAGATTGACAAGGATGCAATAACATATAAATAATATTGTATTTTTTTACAGCAAGTGTATGTCTCCGACCTGTCTGCTAGTCGTAAGAAGATAGTAAAAATATATCCTGAACTTCAGTTTGGAATTGATGAACGGATATAAGACAATTTCGTAAAAAACTAACTTTAATAAAAATTTATTATCTAGTAAAAAACAAAAATACATTTTTCACGACGTAATTGTTTTATTTTTAGGATTATTACTTACTCATAGCTAAATGCCTTCTTCCTGGTCTGAGGTCTAATAGATATACACACACCTATAGTGTTTCTAATTTATATTAATAATAAATGAAATATTCTGCGTACCAGTTATAGTTACAAAATATATATAGTCATTTTCAGTGACTTGTCGACATGGGCGCTGCATGAGATAACAAAACAAACATATCTGACACATACCTCTTGTTTAGATATACACATGCCTATAAGATTTGGTAAAATAATTTACTTATATATTTCATGTATGCATCATTTAAACCTGTGTTGGCACCCATGTCATATCTAGAAACAAGTTGTCGAGGTGGAATTACAGAGGTAATACCTGGAAAATTCTGGAAACAATGTGGTGGCATGGAATGACAGAGCATGAATTATCAAGGCATAATGACACAGCATGTATTAGAATATTCTTAAACAAGATGGCTGATGTTGACATGGAATGAGAGAGTATGAGGAAACACCTAAAATCTATAGATCAAGGTCAAAGGTTAAGGTCAGGGTCAAGGTAAGAAAACATGGCTGTGATGCAATCCAATATGGCGGATGGCTTCCAGGCTCCGTCTCCTTACTCCTGTGCACCCGGACCTACATTTTCTAACTGCTGCATTACCGACCATAAGTCTAATTCACGTGCGACATGTCCTTCATTGTGAACATGGAGAATGAACAGGTTAATGCTCACAGTAAGTGCTGGCAGCATGACCAATTTGGTTAGAATAGAAGCAATGGTTCGCAAATTATGTCACACAATGTAAAAAATGATTAATTTTGCCACATTGAACAGATATTCTTAATTAGAATAATAATTCACATTAAAGAGTCCTTCCAAACCATTAATGATATGCTATATTTTATGGGAACTCGCTGGGCAGTCTACATGTATGATGCAAAATGTAAGTATTTCACATGGCACTACCTTATAAAATTATGTATAAAAGAGCCGGTAGATAGGCCTAATTAATTCTTGAATTAGGAACTCCGAGTTTATCAAGTTTGTTTGAAATTAAGCCTGGCATTTCGGTAGAAAAGTTGCATAAAACTTATTATTTATAGTCCTGCCATTTTTGAAGTAATTGTCTTATACTCTTTAATCTAATACAATTTAGTTGGTCTTTTTTAGTACGAAATGTATGCTTAGTATCGACGCAGTTGGTTAAGTAGTTTTCAAGTTCTCAATATAATGTAACAATTTATTATTGAAGGTGGTGTAATAGTACAAAATGGAAAACATAAGGGGATATCAATTGGTATATTTAAAATCTACAATAGTCACTATCTGTGTATCAAGTTTGTTTGAAAAATGGACGTGCCTGCTAACCTAAAATATTTATAATGCTACTATTTTGAAAATAACCATCTGATATTTGTATATTTCGTATTTCACACTGCTATTAGTCCTCTATTTTGAAAATAACCATCTGAAATTTGTTTATTTAGCGTTTCACAGCGCAATTCGTTTGCCAATTTTGAAGGGAATTGTCCGAATTAAATTTCGATAACTTGAAATTTTATACAGCAGTTTTGGCATCAATTGGTTTAAAGGTTTCTGAGACAAAAAATAGCATTCAAAACATTTTAATAGAGGCCGTTCTGAAAATAAACATTCAACATCCTAGACAACTTTAAAATTAGGTTGTTCCTACTAATTCAGTGTTATAATTGTACCGTAATTGGTGAAATTGGACCCACGCGTTGAGAAGATTTTTGTGGCACACATACATACACGCCCATGAGGTGAGCCCATTAGACTGTCTTTCCTTCAGAGTAGGCTAATCAAACAGCTTCCGTAGCAATATATCTGTCTCACTGAAGAAGTACCAGTATAAAGCTGTTGAATAACATTATGTTAGGACTTTCTTAATGTGTGTTGGCGAGGTCACGGAACGCGCCCCCTGCAGCACGGGGCTAGACGTAGTTTCCGGACCGGTCGCGGTGGCAGCCGGTGGCGCTGGCAGCACTCAGTAGGTATTGGCCGCGTCCCTTCGTGGACACAGCTCGCCACACTGCGCAAACACCGCACGTGAGAGTGTGTGCCTTCCCCATCGACACCCACAGCTACTGAAGGTCTCTCTCTATCTCTCTCTCTCTCTGGAGAGAGTGAGGCAAGGCCTTTCACAAAGCCTCCGGTTTATCTAATCACGGAGCTGGCCCCCGGGCGAGAGTGCAGGCGCACGCATGTATGTGATTGTCTGCCCACGCTAGGTATCCCCTTCGACAAGGAAATATAAAAGAAATGTGATTCCAGTACTCGGAAGTTAATAACAACCTTCATTCTGAGGGATGCAGGAATTCCTGAACACCGAAAAAATACTAAGTAACATGTGTATTAAAAAACTACTGAATACAGTGTAACAAGTGTATGAATAAGGACAGAATATACACAGTAATAAGTGTGTAAGTAATGAGAGAAGTAGACTAAACAGCAAGTGTGAAAATAATCATTGGAAAATACTAATTAACAACTGCATAAGTTAGGACCGGAAAAATATATATGTAGCAATTTTATAAATAAGAAACGGAAAATACTAAGTTAAAAGTGAAGAAATAAGGACTAGAAAATAGTAAGCAACAAATGTACAAAAAGTACCGGAAAATACTAAGTGAAAAGGGTATAAATAAGGACAGGAGAATACTTAGTAACAAGTGCTTAAATAAGAGCAGGAAAATACTAAAAAGTGTACAAATGAGGACTGCAAAATAGTAAGTAAATAGGGTATAAATAAGGACAGGAGAATACTAAGTAATCAGTGCTTAAATAAGGGCAGGAAAATACTAAATAGTGTACAAATGAGGACTGCAAAGTACTAAGTAAATAGGGTATAGCTAAGGACAGGAAAATGCTAAATAATAAGTGGTTAAATTAGGCTAAGAAAACCAGTAACAAGTGCGTAAATTAGGTCCGGAAAATACAAAGTAAGAAATGTAAGAATAGGAACTGGAAAATACTAAGTAAAAATGTGTAAGGAAGGACCGAATAATTCTATCTAAGTCCATAAATAAGAGCCAGAAAATAGTATGGAAAAAGTAATTATAAATAAGTAGTGGAAGTAAACCAAGTAAAATGTGTGTGAATTACGACCGGAAAAATACTAATTCACAAGTGAATAAATAAAAACCGGAAAATTTTACCAATTAATTTTATGTAAGTTTAAACTTTCGCTGATGGGCCACCGTTCATAACATGTGCAGTCTCAAAACTGGTTGCCTACTAATCCTCGAGGACTGTCTTAAGCGTTAAATACATGCAATTGTTGTGCCTGTGTGTTTTGGTAATACTTGCTGGTTTATGGAAAAATGTAATGAAATTGAATATGTTTTTAATGAAAAGAAAAGTAGGAACAAAAAAAGGGACAATAATAATTACTTAAGTAAACCTGTAGGTCGCCAGCTGGGAGGGATATAAAGCATTAAATCAATTTAAATTTCAAATTAAATTTTATATGAATAGTATAAACTGCTGGAATTCTATCATAGCGCTTTATTCTGTTTGAGGACACGTTCAGCAAATTATTTTTCTGGTTGCGAGGTGCCAGCACTAGCAGTAGAGTTAGAGCGAACAATTTTGAAAATATTGACTTTAATATAACATGTGAAGTTTCTATAGACTTTTCCAGGTCTCTGATTTCTAACGTCTCAGACACGCTAGCAGATACAAGCAGAGTTGACAATCTCAAAGTGGAAATTTTCAGTGTTATGTCATTTGCGAGAGATATTATAATGGTTGTGAATAAACTTTGATTCAATTTTTTTGTTTGGAGGAGGAACTCATACTCACCTAAGTTGTAGGCTTTTAAAGTGGGACGCGACGATGTTCGTCATCCTTGAAGTGTTAAATGAAACAGGTTAAGGTGAAGGAAACACTTTGTTTGGTAAATNGACGTCTCAGACACGCTAGCAGATACAAGCAGAGTTGACAATCTCAAAGTGGAAATTTTCAGTGTTATGTCATTTGCGAGAGATATTATAATGGTTGTGAATAAACTTTGATTCAATTTTTTTGTTTGGAGGAGGAACTCATACTCACCTAAGTTGTAGGCTTTTAAAGTTGGACGCGACGATGTTCGTCATCCTTGAAGTGTTAAATGAAACAGGTTAAGGTGAAGGAAACACTTTGTTTGGTAAATATGGGAGTACTTTGAGAAAACACTTTACAACAGCGGAAACCCGGACTCGTATAGACTAGGCAGAGGCAAAGCGAAGAGGAGTGAGATACGGGGATTGTATTTCTCCCACATAATTTCACACCCAATCTTGTCTTCAATGAACATAAATTATATTCAATATAAATCATTAAATTATGTCCAAAAATGTCCTGAGTTTTTGTTTGATATTTCAAGAGGACTCTAAAAGTTCTTCATATAAAATAATATTAAATCTTTACGAAAAATATGTATGAGTTTTTTTTTTTTTAAGTTTTATGTATTAATAATTATTTATTTACCGTAAAAAAGTGAAGAACGTACTCTTATTTTTGTTGTTTAAATATATTTGTACTGTAGTGACGCTAAACCCAGTGCACCTAACCTTGTATATCCCCCACTCCTTCGCGAAATCTGCGCACGCCACTGACGATAGGAATCGAGTACAGGTAGGTCCCCATGGTAGGTAACTGACGTGCTTTTCCAGGTCAGCATGGCCGCTATTACAATCGCTTTACTGCCTTCTTGCTGTCGGGTTTTGAGAATGCATACAGAGCTGAAAACTTGTGAGTTTAGCGGCCAGAAGGTTACATACACCTCACATATAAATGTACGCTCGAGATGTTTCTATCTGCTTTCTGTTTGGTGTCTACGCGGTGAAAATGTTTTGCTTCTTAGGGATTAAACTGTCCGTAAGGCAGAGGGCTCATTAGCAGAGTTCTCAACGGTGTTTTTGATAAACTAACGCCCAGTCGTAAACTTTACGCAAGTGTGAGATCTTCTGACGTTCTTGTTTCTCACCACGTGAATTCGCAAATTCATATCTTAACTACGTTCCAACCATTACCATACTGTTGCAAGACACACGATGGGCGTATTTGCATTCGTTTCGTGAGGGACGCAGGTCTTAATAAAAATAAAAGAACTAAATCTCATTTATATTTTTTCACACAGATATTATTTACATCGTTAAACTATATATATCCACTATTATCCTTGTCTCATTAAGCGCAATATTTAACATCTATCTCAATATTCTAATTGGCGTCCTTCTTAATGTCTCTATTTTGATTGAAGTCACTCAACTCGCACTCATTATTTACACACGTCCAGTCTGTCTATTGCCATCATTCCAAATGTCTTTCACTTACGCATTCAGTTCAATAGTACCGCCCACCAGTCTCACTCTCCACTGTACAGATGCTCGCATTACGCAGACTTCACTCCCGCCGGTCATTCTCGCCGCTACTTGACGCTCTGCTGGCTCGTCGTTTCGCGGGTCCGCGCACACTTGTCACTTAAGGTCGTACAATCCTCCAAACTCTCAACTCTCAAACTGACTGCTGGCCCGACCTGAAAAGTTCCTCACACCCCGAGTCACGCTGAGAGAGGTGAGAGCACTGACCAGAATATTCCTTCAGATATCTGCAGAAATTCAATCCGCCAAAAGTAACGAGCGCACGAGTTGCGATAGGCTTATCGCGGTGGCACGCGGCGGCATTCTTTGTGAACCGCCGCCTGCTTATCACATTACGCTCGCCTGACATTCCTACGCTCTCGCGAGCACGACGGGTCAAGAGAAGCGATGCAAAGCAGAAAGCGCGTGGCATTACTAATATTTTACTTACAAAGTGCTATGAGTGGGAAATGGGTTTTAACATTTTTATTTTCCAATATTTCCATTACAATTCAAAATCCCATCGAAATGCGTCGTGACTTCATGAGACACACGCGGAATCATCAGTTAGCGTTGACCATGAAGCATGTTTGTTTGTAAAGAAATGTTTAAATGCCAAGGGCACTAAAAGTATCAAAAGAAAAATTTCAACAATTTATTCCTAGACTGTATACTCCGTTACGCAGTACCAGTCCTACATCTGGTAAAACAACGGATAGTAAATTATAATTGTCCGAAAATCTAGAAAACTGACTAATGAAATGTAACTTTTGATATCTAAGTTGCAGTCGTTCTTCTGAACGTCTTATCTCACATTAGCTGAATACCTCAGGTGAACCACGGTATTTTATTGGCAATTTTGTGCGAGGTTAAAAAACCAATGAAGACAACTCCGAACTGTGTTTGTTTACGGAAGGTGTAGGAAAAAATTATGCAGTGTCAATTCACACTGTTAGCTAGCTTTCAGTAAAGTTGTTAAAGAAGTGAAGTGATGATTCGTAAAGTAACATAAGTAAATCGTATAAGCACTGACGTATTTAATAAATTGTCTTTTGTGTAATATTGGAACATGTATATTTCAAGACTTCTGTAGGTTTTTCACTTTTTTTTTTCNTTAATAAATTGTCTTTTGTGTAATATTGGAACATGTATATTTCAAGACTTCTGTAGGTTTTTCACTTTTTTTTTTTTCACGCAACACCAAAAACGCGCCTACGTGTGCTTTTACCCGAATCACAACACATATTAGGCTACACTNTTAATAAATTGTCTTTTGTGTAATATTGGAACATGTATATTTCAAGACTTCTGTAGGTTTTTCACTTTTTTTTTTCACGCAACACCAAAAACGCGCCTACGTGTGCTTTTACCCGAATCACAACACATATTAGGCTACACTNTTTTTTTTTTCACGCAACACCAAAAACGCGCCTACGTGTGCTTTTACCCGAATCACAACACATATTAGGCTACACTAATAAACAATATATTAATTGATTTGTGTTATTTTATAAGGTTCGTACATGTGACGTTTTAAAAGTGCAGTTATATTAGCAGACACGTTAGTGTTCGGTTTTTGCCATTGCTGTAAACTGATAATACTAAACTCATATCGTAAACTTACTACGTGTGTAAACAGCGGTGTTTCTATGATTGCGTGTGTTATAGGAAAACACAGGTATGGTCGAACAGCAACTTTGTGGCGTGTTAACAGGATCCCTTTTAATAAAGACAGAGTCTCAGTTAAATAAGTTTTGTGTAATGCATGTATAGCAAGCGTTATAACTAGTAAAACAAATAAGTCATTTTTCTTTTCAGGATTTTAACATTATAACATTGACTTTCATGAATGCCAAAACTTTCAAACCTAACTACCAAAACAATGGCATCTACAAATGCATGTGGAATAAATTTTTCTTGTTTGGTTTCATTTCTGGTTTGGTTTCTGAACCCTTGTGTGGCACTTCAGGTGGCATCCATGCTGACAAACCATTTAATTAGAAAAACTGTTTAGAGTCATACTGCTTTCCTGATTCTCTTTAATATAATAATATATGTCTATCGCATGTAACTGTGACGTGACATCACCATTTTGAATAAGAGAATCGTCACTACGAACGACAGAATTATGGGATCGGCCCTGCTTAAAGCATTAGGTTGTATTATTTCAGATATGAACTAGAAACGACATAAGCTGCACCAAGCTTCATAAGGGAAAGTCTTGAATGTTATCCTAATAGCTCACAGTGTCTCTTGGGCCAGGACTGGTGGTAAACTTCGAGAAGGCTTTTTTCTCTCATTTGAAAGTGGCTGCGTTAACAATATTTGCTTGATACCAATACAAATTATTTATTTAATGATCACCAATTGTTATGCATTATATGTTACAAAATTACAATCNTTTGCTTGATACCAATACAAATTATTTATTTAATGATCACCAATTGTTATGCATTATATGTTACAAAATTACAATCAAGCTTATCTAAAAGTTACCTTTTAATTTTAAGCCATATTAAACACATTTACACAGTACTTCCAGACAAAAATTTCTTCTCTTGAATAATGCTTTTTTAATTTGGATCCGCTTAGCAGACTTATAAGAGGTTTCCGTTTTAAGAGTAATAGAATTCTTATAAGTCGAGTAAAAAAGGGAAGCGTTTCCTTGCCTGGATGGCTGCTAACTGAAAAACAAAGCTACGCGCATTGTGATTTTAAAAGAACTCAAATTTCTTTCCGATTTACAGCTGTCTCGAACAAAGTGAACGGGGTATTGTCCCAGGCTAACTTGTACGACTGAAATTCAATTAAGGGAATCTGAACCTAATGATTTTATNTTTGCTTGATACCAATACAAATTATTTATTTAATGATCACCAATTGTTATGCATTATATGTTACAAAATTACAATTACGCTTATCTAAAAGTTACCTTTTAATTTTAAGCCATATTAAACACATTTGCNCCTTTTAATTTTAAGCCATATTAAACACATTTACACAGTACTTCCAGACAAAAATTTCTTCTCTTGAATAATGCTTTTTTAATTTGGATCCGCTTAGCAGACTTATAAGAGGTTTCCGTTTTAAGAGTAATAGAATTCTTATAAGTCGAGTAAAAAAGGGAAGCGTTTCCTTGCCTGGATGGCTGCTAACTGAAAAACAAAGCTACGCGCATTGTGATTTTAAAAGAACTCAAATTTCTTTCCGATTTACAGCTGTCTCGAACAAAGTGAACGGGGTATTGTCCCAGGCTAACTTGTACGACTGAAATTCAATTAAGGGAATCTGAACCTAATGATTTTATGATGTGACGGAATTTAATTTCCACTAAGCGGATTTTCTCACGTTACTAGTGAGATTCTTACGAACTAATTTGGCATTCATGAGTACTACCATCCGTCATCCCATTATGCCGGCTGTTGGTAGGCGAAGCTTTCCGAGAACACGTTAGTGAGAAGCCGTGTTGTATGGAAAGTTTGGCGTTTTTATGTTTGTTAGTTCATTTGGTTTTGGAAAACAAACGTAAATGTGGGCCACTATGCAATTAGCTATTAATTATATTCTTTAGTGCAAGGGAAACGTAAATCATTGTTACAAATTACGGGCGCAGACGAGTTAGGATGTTGGTCTTTAAAACACTAAATACATAGTAAAATACATCATATCAGACTGAGTACAGTGCAGTAACGGCATAATTACCAAAAAATTACTCAAGTAACTTTTAATGTACATTTATAAAAGAAACTTGGCCATTACGGGAAGTTTTCTAATTTTTGGCACTGCCTTGTTAGTTGAGCACACCTACGTTTGTGTTGCACTCACAGCTATGTTGCTTCATGACACGAACTGCTGACACAACTATATGAATCCCTATTCACACATTCAAGCACAGCCTTTTAAAAACATAAACACACGTCATTGCTTCCTAGCTTGCACAAAAATCTCCACTTTTAGGAACAGAACTTCTGGACAATTCGGTAGCTATATTATATTCCCCTCTCTACTTCTCTGGCGCAACTGACTTGGCACTCATATTTGAAACTTGAAATCGCGGCAGTAGTATAAAAAAGGGAAGTTGGGCACAATGGGATGGGGGATCAGAGCGTTGGAGCTATTCATGCTCCGTCATTACGGTCCCCCGGCGGCCATCTTGCAACCATATTAGATGTCGGTGACCTTATCCTTGACCTTTGACCTTGACTCCGATAACCTTTAACCTTGAAATTCCCAAAAATTCCTGAAAAACCCAAAAATAAATTTAAAAATAAAAAATCATAAAAAAGTATTATTAAAAATTATTAATAAATATTAAATATTATTATTAAAAACTTATTATTAAAAATTATTACAAATTTGTATTTAAAATATCTTACATTTCCAGAGATTCCCCCAGCACCACATCCAGCAGACGACTGACACCCACCACTCCTCCCTTCCAATATATTTAATTTTCCAATTGCCCCAACCCTACCACCAATTACTCATATTCGTTAGACCAATTAAATGCGTTCGCTCCACCCACACTAATGATTATCGTCGCTTAATTAGTCGGCAGGCCTCCAATGTTTCTTATTGGCTAATTACTCAACTTCGTTCAATCCCCTTCTAATATATATTAATTGATACACCAATTACTGCACCCCTAAATATGTTTCTCATTCGCTTACCACGTCAGGTGACATTCTCTCCCATTGTCTAATTACTCATGCGTTTTCGGAAACCGTCGTTCTGACAAATCAGCCGTCTACTTTAGTCGTAAGCGCTTGGTTTTTCGGACTATTTTATTTCATAAACCTTTATAAGGCGCACACCGAGCCCCTTCGCGTAAGCAGTCAATTTCTTGTTCTTAAATAAGAAAAATGTATGCGTGTTGTCAGAGCGGCCATAAATTATTTTCGCCCATTTTAGCATTTGGAAGGGTGTGCTTGCTTAGTGTCTTGGACAAACGGGACGAGTAGCTGTAGCTGCCGAAAGAATTTATCCTGGTCTGTGCACCTCACGAAATTCCGACTGCATTAAAGTATTTGCCGGCCTACCTATTGCAGGACGAAGACACACGGGACTGCCTCTCGTGCAAGGAGTGTTTCGAGCGCTGTACCACATCGGTTCCCAACATGCCACATTACAGGGACTGGTGCAAGGCCCACCGAGTAGCCCTCACGACATCCGCACCTTTGGAAGACGCCCCTGTGGAAGACGCCTCCATGGAATACGGACCCGTCAAAGTTATTTACTCGCAAGCTGTATCTGTGGAAGATGCTCACCTAAAAGAAATTTACTCGCAGGCACAAGACGACGATGGCGAGGAAGCGAACCCATAACGCAGGGGTCCGATATGTATGGACCTCAATAAAGACTTAAATGACTTTGTCAAAAATTTCAGAAAAAAAAAATTTCAGTGTGCATTGGAACTTACAACATAAATAGTGAAAAAAAAGTTTTGCAGCATCCAAGGTTTTTGCTCTTTGGACTCGTACACCATCACGCAGATTGCCATCTCGAACAGTGACAAAAACGAGAAAACCAAAGTTTTCACTTTTTTTACCGCCGTGCCCATGGCAGCACCTCGACCGCACCATGCAACAGGCATACCGCCTACAGATGTACGAAATTCATTGACTATGGTGGGACGAGGGAAATATTCCGTACGACAGACTTTCCAACATATTGGAGGAAGCCATAATTTGTGAGTACCCAGTGTTCGTGATTGGAAGATGCCAAGAGTAGGCGATTCGCAATGCGTGCCCCATCGGAACGAACGTCGTAGACCTTCACGAGTAGCACTGCTGCCCGCCGTTTTGACAGCTCGTCGAGACGTATGCCACAAGAATTCACGAGGGCAAAAATCAAAGACATTCTTTGCTCCGTGCAACTCCGAATCCCAAAGATTGTGAGAAACACATGGTAAGCTTAAAAAATTGTGTAATGTCATGACTCAGAGAATAACCTTGTTAAGAAAAAGTATTCCATGTATTTGTTTGGTATGAAGAAGAATAATATTGAATGGGTGCATAAATAAATGTTAAAAATAAATTATTTTTATCTTGAGATATTATTTGCTCACGTAAGTTAAAAAACACTGTTGGCAAAGAAAAAAATATTTTAAATGAAATCTGCTATAATTTAAAGAAAACATTTCCAAAAAAAATTAAAATATTCAATGAGACTCTAGTAACCATCTTGACTAAAATCATGTGCATATTTTAAGTGTATGAGCATAATTATTTATTCAAATATAAATTAAAGATTAAAGGGAAAACACTTTGCAGTTGAAGGTGGCCTCGAAAATTATCTGAAGTACCATGAAGCAGCAGAGATGACTGGATTTAAGGTTGGTACCACGTGCAATATTTACTAGATTGTAGTAATGCATAAATTCTACTTTGCTCTTCCTGCAACACAAGCTGTGGATGGTGCACAGCCACCTGGTACCTGGGAAAGAGCGAGCAGCTCACATATAGCGGTGACTTCACACTAGCTAACATGACTTGGAATATTTAGCACTTGAAATATAAATTCTAGCATAAATATTTATTATCTCAGTCAAGAGTACAAATATATAGACACACCAAATGTGAAACAACATAAAGTAAAAAAATAGTTAAATGTTAACGTTAGTACACACAAAAATTTCCATACACAAATTTCGGGATATATATATATATATATCAAACACTTCACAGTTTTACTTAAATCTTAAACATTTGGGGAATTAATCTTGCACTCATGCATGTATACATAAAAGCCCACTGGCCTGGGGGGGGGGGCACAGGGGTATAAATGTAAGAACAGACTTCTCAGCATTTACTTGATGTTTTATTCTATTGAAATAAATAGGTTAACATTAAATAAAGCTTTCAGTTGGTTTCTATGTCAAAATGTATTTCTCGGCGATCCAGGAGTCATTACGTTTGGAGTGCCCCAGCCACCGCATGTACACGCGACCATTTCACTGGTGCTATACCGCCACTGTGGAAGACAGTGTAGTTTATAGTGTCGATGTTAATGACCCCAGGCACCTACTACATGATGCCTGAAGGTTAAGGGGTTTGCAATAATTTACTATTCTACTGTTGTATTTTGAAGGACGAATATATTGTCTCTGATATATTCACAAATAAACAACATCAACACTTGAGAGGTGTGGTACTCTAATACTTTGGTTACTCGGGTTGACTGCTATCGACTTCTAACGACTTCGTGATGGAGGGGGGCTTCTCTTGACGGTGATTGTATACTTAACTCTAGCTGGAATTATGTCAGCTGTGGTGGGTGAGCTCCGGCGAAGGGCGGCCTTTGGTAAAGGCCCGCTGTTGCTGCCGTCTCACTGTGGTGATGTTCTACCGACATGGCCAGGGGTCCGATTTGCCCCCGGCCAAAATGGTGCGGCTGACCTCTCTCTGTGCGGCGATCTTCAACTGGCTGCTCGATTGTCTACTGATCTAACCTCTCGGCGCGGTACTAATGAACTGACTCCCACCTACTCTCGAAAACCCCTTTTCGAGAGTAGGTGGGAGTCAGTTCATGCTTTATGCTTGCCAGCCTCCAGTCTTAATTGTCGGCACGTGTCACCTTGGGGGGGGGAGGGTGTGAGAGGGTAGGACGCAGAACAATGCCTTTCAAAACACGCCTGGCTCCTGAAGGGTTGGGGAAGGTGTGGGGTAGGGGGTATTACCTCGCCCCTAGCTTACTTTCGTCAGCTATTCCTTCGGTGCGTTTCCACATTGTCCTGTGGTTAGCTAAGGGGGTGGGAGGTGTTCTCGGCACCAATATCCAGCTCGTCAGCTATTTCTTCTGTGGTGCGTATATTTTGAGTTTAGGCGAAATACACATGATTATTTGGTGATATCGCGTGAAACCTCTGTGCTCCACAGATCTCCCGGGCAGGCGAGAGGCCTAGGGGGGTTAAGGGGGGTGACAGGGAGGCCTACGCCTCAGCGACACATGTACTGCGGCCCGCCACCTACTTAGGGGCACATGCCAACTGGGATACGCTCGCAAAGTGTGTCAGCGATGCTCCTATTCCCAAAAGACGTCACACGTCAACACCATTTCAGCATCTTCTCCACAAAATACACGTCTGGAAACCTCGTAGGGCAGATCTCTTTGATGTAAAATCCGTTAATGATATGTTTGCTGTGTAGGTCCCCGAGGTAATACATGAAAGGATACGAGTGTCGTATACGCACCACCTTGTACAGGTATGCAGACCAGTTCTGATGAAAGCCTTTGTGGAAAACTCCACATTTTTTTTAATCTGCACCAAGTAACCAAATTTGGCTTTAGTCTTGCCTTGCATTGGTCTCTTCTTTTCATGCCAGCATACAAGGTTCGAAGCAAGGAGTCGTTTTTCACGCCTTCAGGCTTCATGTGAATGCTGGAGTGAACTGTAGAATTGTACTCGCGTACGAGTTTTGAGAGGGTATACATCACATGTAGTTGGTAATCGCCATGAAATGTTACCACAGTTTAGCTTTGAGCATCCTGTGGAAATGCTCGACGATGCTGACCTTGAGTCCACAGTATGTGGAAAAATGATTTATGCCATATTTTTTCATCAGTGGATGGAAAGTTAAATGAAAGTATTCTATACCATCGCCCATGTGGAGATTCTTCGGTACCCATCCTTCGCACAATATACTCGCCTCAGCTGTCGTTATGTCATGCACATTCTTCGATTTGAGCAGCATGGCCCACGCATACTTGAAAAAAGTCTCGATATGGTCAAAATTTAGTGGTGACCTTCATTCGCACGAGCAAATCCTTGCATCTCGATTAGGTAATATTGAAAAATATTGTTCAGCACTTTCATGATGTATACGTGGCTAATTTTTCCTGGCATATTTGTGCTGCTCAAAGGCAACTGCATAATTGCTAATTTTGAAATGTAGCCTGCCTCCGCGAGTACTTTGATTATGGAAATCATTTTGTTCATGTGCGAGTGGTCTCCTGCTTGCGAAGCAATAAGAAGTCTCAGCCTATACTCTAAGAAAATATTCAAAAATGTATCATACCATTGTATACGCTTAGTGAGAAAGTGGGAATGGTAATTGTTTCCCCTATACTTTCATTGTAGCATTCCTCAATTTGCTCAGGAAACAGTCAAATATGTAGGGAAGTTCCTAAATTTGTATAGTAGCGATGCTGAACATTCCTATATTTGCAGCTTGATATGTGGTATTATTTCCATACAGTGTATAGGTTAAAACTTTCAGTATAGTAAAGGAAGTTAACGAGAAAATGTTTTATAGTGTACCTACTAGCTCATTTGGATCATCCCAATACTAATAGTAGATTTTTTCTGGACTTTCAATTTCTCCACCAGTTTCACGTACCCTAGAAAAAAAAACAAGCTATAATGAGGCATTTTTTGCCCTGTGTCTTTAAATATATGCGATGCGGGGTTATTCTCTGCATGATATGCGCGACTGTGCTATAAATAAAAGCGGTACTTGCGCAAATCCGATTCGATGTAGTGTCCAGGACACCTACGAAACAAAAATTCTCTCAATCTCTGCGTGATTTTAATCCTTTATTCCAAGGTACCTTTCTCCATCACTTTTCTGCAAACCATAAGTCTTGTCGACAGTACGGTCACAGTAGGAAGCAATGTAATGAGATAAAAANTCCGATTCGATGTAGTGTCCAGGACACCTACGAAACAAAAATTCTCTCAATCTCTGCGTGATTTTAATCCTTTATTACAAGGTACCTTTCTCCATCAATTTTCTGCAAACCATAAGTCTTGTCGACAGTACGGTCACAGTAGGAAGCAATGTAATGAGATAAAAGAGTGCCCACCTCAGGTTCGCACTCTTGTGTTCGTTTCTGTTTTCGCACACATACGAAATAGACCAGGGGCAAATCGTCTTCGTCGCTAGTGATACCCCCTTCCGATTCGGATATTTGGTTTGTACCACCTCGATAGTTCGTTGAAGCTCGCTCACCAATTCGGTTCGGTTATCCATCGTTCACTGAGTGGAAAAGGCATTAAGTACATATACATATGTATATCCCGACCTTACCATTTTATAGGAAATCATTCGTGATTGTCACATTGTCATAAAGCAGTTGTTTTTAGGTACATGCTGTCAATGTTTGCATACGGTCCTATGTTAAAGTAATATTGAATACAAGTTAGTTCTTCGCAGGCAATGTCATCGATGACAGATATCGAGTTTGGAAGAGTTTCGTTTGGAGGCACCAGCTTTTCGCATTCGCTGCAAGGGAAATAACCCATACCATCCACGACCTGAGCAGTACTCGTGGCAGTCGCTGGTATTTCGGTTGCTGGAGCGATTTAGAATAAATATACACATTCTCGAACTGAAAGCCATTCTGTTCTTCCAGCAGGCTCACTAGGACACATTATTTCCCACAACCGGACAGCCCGCAAATCAGGCCTCGCATGCTATTAGACAACATGGCATCCGGTGATCTGTAAGGTGGAGACAAATTTCCTGCTCTATCACCTCCATTATACTGAAACAAAACTTTACAAAAGAAGAATATGTAAGTTTGCTCACTCAGTTTAATTCAGTGTGCCGTAAGGTAAAAAAATTAAATTCTGGACTGGGATCGTCTACTCACTCATCAATAATCTCCCGTTCCAACTCTACATTCCAGGATACAGGTTCTGCGGGCCGGGAACAAGGTAGTTGAAAGGTTGTCACGCAACAAGATGGGCATAAACACCATGGACGAAGCATGCAAACATCACGAAATCGCATATTCCCAACATATGGATCTTGAAACCCGACACCAGGCAGACAGACTGCTGGCACATAGGGCCGACAGGATAAGAAAATCGGCAGACGCCGGTCTCGGATAAAAAGTAGCCGCCTGGGGCTTATCTAACATCATGAAAGCCAAGGTTAAACTAGGCATGGGTATACATGCAAGAAAAAGGCAATCGCGGCACCCTCGACAGACCAAGAGGAAAGGGAAGGACAAGGTAGGAGAGTGTGGGGGACCTCCGGAAATGAAAGCTTTTTTAAATTAATTTCTAAAGTAAACCTTAAATAGTTTTTAAATTATTTTAAAATATTTTATAAAAATATTTTTTAAATAATTAGAAATATATTTTTTTGAATGTTTTGAATTTGTTTGGATTTTTTGTGTGAAAAGTAAAGGACACATGGCTCACAGATAGCGGTGGGCCAGCGCCTAGCTCCCACACCAGACGCCATTGCCCCACACTCGTCATAATCATACTACTCACATACTTGTCCCTTCTCTAAGGGAAAAGCAGGCACAATAAAAATATTTTGAAGAGTGAGAAAAACTAATACACGTACTTGTCCATTCTCCAAAGAACAACCAAGGACAATTAACACATCTAAAAGAGAGAAAAAAATATCGCACGTACCTGACCCTTCTCTAAGCGAAAAGCAAATGCAATCAATATTTATACCAAAGAAAAGAAAAAACAACTTAAGTTTTATAGATGGAGAAAAAGAAATTACTGGACACACACAGTTAGAAGTTAAATAACATTTCGCTATATTTTACTCAAAAACCACACACAAATATTACACCAAAACAATTATGTTAAAAAGCTTTGTTCGCAACTATAGGAGCAAAAAATTAGTGTCTATTAAATCACAATTTTACATACATATACATGTCTAATGTGACTGCAGACTCTAGGATGGTTGGAAACTTAGTACAAATCTTTCCATGTAACATTTCACGTCTGTAAGGACACACAAACGGCGAGTTAGAGTTGTAAATCGGCAAAATATTTACGTAACGCACGTAAAATTATTTCAAAGTTATTTGAACTTTGATGAATCTCATTTCCATCATGCCGATGGGAGGGTGGGTAAGCGTCGAGAGGCAGCGGAGACCACATGTCCTCGCAGCAAAGGCATCTTTCAGCATTTGTGTAAGCAATATCAGAGACCGGAGAGTACTGTACCGACACGGACGAGTCCGTCACATCGTTGGAAGAAAGAGTCCCCGTTGTTTGCACATGTAAAATAGTCATTTTGGGAGATCCATTTTCCAGTTATGGTGTGTTGCCTGCTTCCAGCAGAAGGGAACATTCAGTTATGTTGTCGCATGAAGCCAACTCACCTGTCTGGAAGCCGCAAAAGAGTGGCGTCTGGGAGCCCTGGAAGGGTGGCGTCTGGGTGCTCCGAAAGGGCGTCTCCGTCGCGATGTCGACTGTTGCTATAGGTGCAGTGCCGAATTCTACCATGGTTTCCGATGGTGTAGCGTTGGATCGTCTTGAGGCGATAAAAGCAGAGGCACCCATATTTTCGAATAATTCCCCTGCTCTAATAAGGAGAGCCTAGTCACTTTCGGACCAGAAATCGATCGATGATTTTACGAAGATGGCTGATAGTTTCCTTAAGGTAGCTACAGCGCGGAGTCTTCAATACAAATACAACTATGGAGCATCGACGCCCAAACTAAAGCTTATAAGCGAATGCCCATCCCCCTCTTACAATTCTCTGCATACCCTCACCCTAGCCTGCCTCCCCTTCGTCATGCGTCAGTACGCCTGCGAATCTAAAAATTAATTCACTATATTAAATTTTATTTCTAGTTAGGCAGAACCCTTAAATAAATTAACATTTTTATTTTTCTTTTAAAATACATATATATTTGCCATTAAAGTATTAATATTTTATATTGAAACTCGGTCAACGACCAATGACCAAGTGATGGAGTGGGGGACGGCCAAAGGCTAATAAATTGAGTGGGAGTTTTCTCCGCCGTAAGAGTTACGTTGCAGCTACCAGGATCGGTGTGGAGAGGATACCAACGTAACTGCGCTAGTCGTCAGCTTTGATTTCGATCAGAGAGAACAGCTAATCGTACATGATATCGGATACGCAGCTAGCCGCAAGGAAACTCGTATTGGATCCAGCGATGCAATATTTCGATCAGCTTGCAGCGCGTTTGTGACAGGTTACGTCCGCGTGGCGTGGAGAATTACTCCACGCAAGCATTTCCTGCTTCCTTCAGCCGCTCATATACGTCCGTGGCAAGAGTCCCCTCTTGTTCCTCCGGCACCGTATGTTCCCGCGAGCAGATTCTTTAAATTCAAATTTAACTTATATTTATTTTTTCCGCACTTTATTTATTTAGTAAAAAAATTTACGTTATATTATTAAAAAGTAAATGTTTTATAATAAAATACACAGATAATTTTTCTATACAAGTATGTTAAATTTACACAAATTAAAAAAACTACAAATGCACGTTAAATTCGAGTCTTTTAAAATTTAATGTACGTGCCAAAATATGTTCGTAAAGAAATATTAGCAGACTTCGATGTTCGATCTGACGCAGTAGAATTACAATATTAGAAGTGCCTTCTTCCAAGCTAAAGTCGGCCGTTGACGAATCCAAGTTGGCAGCAGCAGATGACGTCACACGTTGACGTTTGCATGGGCACGCTTCACAGTTCGATGCAGGTTCCCCAGAATTTTTGTGCATCGAGGTGTCAGCACGGTGGCTGCGGTACGACCTTCGACGTTTAGTTGGGGTCGTTTGAGTCGAAGCCTCGCTGGTATTATTTTGCCGATGTACGCAGACATGTGAGCAGCGGTAAGGGGCGTGAATTTGGACGGTTGTAGAAGGAGGGTTGACCTTGTATCGATTCGAAGTTGCTGAAAATTTCAGATCCTGGTCCACGGTTGCTGGAAGAGTCGTATTCCGTTTCATGTGATGAACCACGCAATTCCCAGGAGTACAGCAAGTTATTAACTGGCGAGTAGGCTCGCAATCCCTTGAAGTCACTAAATATAACCAGTGGTACCCTCCATCACATTTTTCTTCGTAGGTATGTAGTGATCCAGACTCTCAGAACGAATAGGGCATTTTAAAGTAGTCTAGATATGTCAAGACATACAAGTTCTCCGAAAGAAATGGCGTCATATTGCTCCCACGGTGCCTCGTACTCTACTGTGCGACTAATTTATTTTCGAGTTCGATTTATTTACATTTTTTTTTTCGCGTTGTGGAATTACGTCATATTTACACGTGACTGTAACGTGATCAGGTATCTTCGTATTTCTCGCAGCCTAATATTACGCACAGGACATGCAGCAGATGCTCGCAGCAACTATTGAAGATAATTTTGCTTCTACATCAGCACATTACTATTTTTTTTCGACTCTGAATTGTGTGAAATCACGCCTGTAAGCTCTACTCGAACACTGTCTGGCATACAAAAAAAAACATTATGTTTACGCTACGATATATATATATATATATAAAACCGCGTTTATATCTCCGTGAAATGAGCATGCCACTCATGAAGTAACTGGTCGTTTTTCGAAGCACTCGCCAAAGAACTCCGATCCGTTTCTTTCCTCATTTTACGAAGGGAAGGACACCCATGATCGTCTTGTACGTCGGTTATTTTCAATTCGTTTATGCAAAAATTATTCAGCCATTTTTATTGCTTGGACCCCGCCGGTCCTCGCGGCTACTGCATCAGCAAGTCGCACAGCACGTCTCCCACCTGATGATACGGAATCTTGCCTTCGCCCCAGCACAGTCTGTGGTAGTACTTGGTCTACCAGGCGTTTGTTTTCTTGCCCTTTTCTTCCAATCCGCCATCTTGATAGGTGTCACAGCCAGAATCCGCCATATTGTTTTTTTTCGTTTGCCATTTGTTTATACATTACTGGAGTTTGTCTCTCACCTTCGTTTGACCACCATCTTGTTTTTTTTTCATTTGTCTTTTGTTTTACTCTGTTGATGATTTCACCAGCACCGCGCCCAGCAGACGACTGACCCCCTATACTCCTCCTTCCAATATATTTAATTGACCAACTGCCCCACCCCTGATTCTCATTGGCTAATTTACCACCCCCTTCCAATATATTTAAATGCTCAGCCAATGTTTCTCATGGACTAATTTCTCCACCTCCTCTAAATATATTTAATTGCTCCGCCAATGTTTCTCATTGGCTTATTTTTCGTGCATTTTCGGAAACCTTCATTCGACCAATTATTGGCCACGGAGGGGTGGGGGAATAGGGGCTTGCCGCTCCAGCAGCATGTTTTATTTCTCACACACGCCAACATTAATCCATATGATGATAAACAATGATAATATCTGCACACACAAGTCAACACCAGGGGAGACCCATGTTCAGGGGACCCGGGTTCAATTCTCAACTCGTTCAGCCGATTTTTTTTTTTTTTATTATTCCAGGTGAATGCCGTGATGGTTTCTTAGCCGAGTCCTTACTCATTCCCGTTTACCCTAACAACTCTATCCGTCTCAAAAGACTCTAAACTTTACATTTTTATTATAATTTTAAATTGTACTCCACATATAAAATGAAGTCGCATTACTCTTTTACGTTAGTCAAGTAGGCCAACACTAAAAAGAAAAATATCAGAGTCTAGAATGGCGGAATGGACAGATCACCAAACTAAAACAAATCATAATATTGTTTTACATATACCAAAGCCAAAAAATTCTTTAAAAAAAATTAATTAAAAAAAATTGGATGGTCAGAATAAAAAACGTAACTCTAAACACCTCTTGTGTTCTTTTTTCCCACCTAAGAAGGAAATTTACAATTTTACAGTACACCACTGAACGAGGAATTATCTTCTCAGGACCTCGTACGTAAGCAAGACACAAACATACAAAAAAAATTCGAAAATGTGAAATGCTAATTTAAAAAATTGGAGCACCAGAAATCACGAGAGAATACAGAATTATTTTTCACAGGTGGCGGAAAAAGAGCTGTAAAATTATATTATCTTATTTATTTAACAACTTATTCACATGGAAAATGACCTCAAAACTTGCCCGCTACACGGCCTAAGAAAATACTCCCCAGCCAGAACAGAACTTTTTTTTCTGAGCTTCAATGTCAGCTTACGATATTACGAGGGGAGTGTTATTTTTCTTCACGTACTTATATTCTCGCCGTCAATTTCATGATTTAAACAAATATAAAAATTCCATAAATCGGCACATCTACTGCTGTTATTAATCGATGCCTTCTTTGTAACATTATATTTATTAGGCAAATCCAGCCTACCACTAATAATATTTACAGTTTTTGCTAGATGCAATTTTCAACACATTGCAAGCTCGAGCCCATTCCCGTCCGTCATATGTGTGCATGTGAAAAACCTTCTACATATCTGTTTACCATAAATTTTTATAACTCTTATCATGCATTTTACCACATCTATGATCAATAAACATGCTAAGGGAAAATTACACTATGCCTATCCTACTTCAGTTACACAGTTTTGCATGATTTAATACACGAATCAGTTTGAAAAATATCTGGTTTCTCTAGCCACCACGCGTGCTATGGCATCACGAGTCATTGCCACATACATTATTAATCGCAAGGAAAAAAGTCATCAGTGTTAAATTACAAGAATGGGAGGAAAAAATATATTTCAGCATCTCAAAAACTCATTTTCTTCACCACATTGCCAGCCACGCTTAACGTACAGGACGTCGCAAAAAATGGTCCATGATGCAACACCAGCAGAAATCGTCAGCCTTTTACTTAACACTTAAGAATTCCCTCAAGAGTAAAATTAGTTAAAAAAAAAAACACTAATACGGGTGACTGTTTTCACCATTGAATCCTTACCGAGGGAATTTGTCCATGTAGATAAATAGGTCATGTTTTTTTTTTCATGTTGTTATGATTATTTGTTGTTTTTGGTTACTGTGAAAGACGGCACATATCCCAAACCCGCAACGGCTTACCAACTACTATCTCTATTCGTGTAATCGAGGAAAGTTTGATCATTTCCAGCACTTCATGTCGCATTTTTCCGTTTACCCTCTTAGGTATACAATGTTCCAGTAGCAGAATTCATTGGTAGAGCGACCAGGAAAGACATCCCCATAAATGTTTGTGAGGCGAAATGCATACATATGTAGATAACGAAGCGACGATTGGGTGACGCTCCTGCTGCTATGAAACGTAAGGAAGCGCTGCCGTGATAAATCACCGTACGTGCATTCGGGAGGACCCAGGTTCAAATTTTGTCTCAACCATCCCGATTTTTAAGTATTTTCCATTGCTTCCCGAAATCACTCCAGGGATAAGCTTGGGTATTTCTTAACGTAGGCCATGTTCGATTCCTTCCTCTAATACTGATTGTGTGTACTGACGGTTCCATATTTAATGATCCCGCTGTCGAGGAGACATTAGGCACTACCTGGTGCTGCAATTAATGCACAGGCCCAGACAACATTCATTCCCCACTCTGGCAGATTTAGATCAAGTTTCGAAACGATTAAATATCCTTCTTGGACACATTTATACTAAATGTTAAATCGCTTTAGAGCCCATTGCGCGCTCACGTACTAACATACACACACAACACATACCCCGTCAAATCAGATGGACATGAAATTTAATAGGCTTAACTTTGCTTTACATTCGATAGATCAGACTGACTCCCTCCACATCAATTCATTACAACCCCATCCACGCCTCGTTTCACCCTTATTATCGCTCAAGATCACACATGATGGGTTCTGCCACTCTCTCTGTCATAACAAAGGTTTAAAACACAAAACTTAAATTTTTGTGAGAATACTTTATTTTTAATATAAAACTCCAGCTATTTTGCGGGGCATAACATCGATGCAACTACATCCTTTAAAAAATACACTTCTTGAAAGGTGAAACTCAGCAACTTGTCAAGCCGGAACGAAATCTCATATATGCTAAAAAAAATTATAAAAATCAGTCAGATATGACTCACTATAAGCTGTTTTACTTACGGGATATTCTAACAGCATATTGCGGCGTCGCTTCGACTGTGATTAGCAGCAGCGATGGCAGGGACCGTGTCATGCAAAAATAGCCTCCCATGACCCCGATATATATATCGACTCGGGAAATAATCGTTGAAATACTACTGCCGTCGATACAGAGCGCGATGGCAAACATCACTTTAAAAATTTACGAAAAAAATATTATATGAAACCTTACTGCCGGGTATAACAGAGATCACGGTCAGATAATGAATATATGATTGTAAATATTCATCAAATATGTTATGAACCATAACGATTACTTTCAGACACATCCTCATATTTGTTAATAATGTCTCAGGCTCCTTGCACCCTAGGGTGAAAACGAGCCCATGGCTATGCAAGTAAATGTTCTCATCATCGCACCTCAGTCCCTCACCAGAGATAAAGTAATTCTTTATTCCATTAAAATGCCAGCAGCAATAAATGCAAGCCGTCTTCCCGATGCATAAATATTTGCAAACTGTTCTATGAGCACTACAATAATCACCATCCCAGAGAACCATGAAACGTGGCGATGGAAACGAGGCGACTTTTCTATAATGATTATTTCGCACTGACACAGGACCGGACACGCTCAATACTTCACACCATCCTCTTTGACAGCAGTTGCACAGATACCAGAGAGCACGCCTCTCATCAAGGTGAGCTAGGTTTGATTCCCGGTGGGGGTCACACATGGATTTTCACACATGTGGGAAACGTGATTGATGACGTTGGCAACAGGATCACCCGTGGTGGACGTTGGCGATGTCAGTTTCTCGGGACATCTGACCTTCTTCATCGACCTAAACGTCGTTACCAATTTCAGTTGCTAAGCACCGTTTAAAGTTTCTCTCTCGACTCGAAACGCACTGTGTCTTCTGAAACAAATGCACTGATGTGGGTAGGCTGCACATCACGATATTTTCGTGTTTAAAAAAATTGGTTGGTTCCCTTGTTAATCAACGCAGATCACTAACGAAGAGTAACCGACGCGTGAAAAAAAATTCATTTTCTCGAGTCAGCTGTCGGAAACGAAGTTCAAACCACCAGTTTTCCAGTGGAGGATATCGAGTTTCTAGGAATTTGTCGTCCGAGAATCAGTCAGCTCATCACTCAGAATGGAGGATCGGTCGTCCATAGAAAAATTTGTTTCCCGTATAATCCAGAGGAAAATAGGGTTTTATCATATGTATTAAAACAAACATGGGAGCATCCTGAGAAAACCCTCATACTCTGTTCGCACCAGCAAGAACTCGGGGAAAATTTTAAACCTGCAGATACCCCCAACAATGCATATTTTATATGCATATTATAAGGTAACACAAATATATATGCGAATTATATGTGAATATAAATATATATGCATATTATTTGGTAATATATATACATATGCATATTAAATGATAACGTAAATATATATGCATATAATGTGCTAAAAATTATACCTTCAGCATATTATACTTTAATATATACATATATATATTTGAAAGAAAATATACTTCAATTTATAAACTTATCATATCTACAAATCAAATGAAGAAAAAAATATTGAGCAATACATAAATATATATTACGTTAACAAAACACTTGGGAGAAAATATTTTACATGATAAACATGTTAATTAAAAAAAATTTAAAAGATTTGTAAACAAAAAAATATGAGATATTTAAACACATCGTCATTTATTTGTACATAATAATGAATTAGTTTTACACATAGAGTGAAAACATACTTTCCAATGAAAACTTTTAATAACGTACATCAATGTTTTTTTTACACTGTAGGAAGTGCGTGTTTCTTCAAATACAAATTACGAGAAAATGGGCGGTTTTTATCTCCTGGGCTTTTCTATAGATAGAGCAAAGCTCATATGCACAAGTACACACGAGCACCTCTGGCTGTGAGTCCGATGGCGTTGTAACCTCCAAAATGTGCCGAGCGCCATCACATCGTTCAGAGCGTAATTTTAAAAATTTAATCATTTTTAATGCCTTTGTTAAATTTGCAACTTTCCCTGTCCTACTAGCTTGAACGTCGTTCGGCCACAATTTATTTTTTCATTACTCCGACGTTTGTGGGTAATTTTGTTTGTGGGTGGCACAAATTAACTGCACACTCATCACTGTTACAATCTAGCACGATAATTCATGAGTCTTACCATGAAAGACGCTTTTTTCAAGGATGAAATGAACATTTTCGTCACACCACTCCACAGTTACGGTAACAGCCGGCTGGTCCGTGTAGGTTACGCCGTGCAGTAGAGGATATGTAAATACGTATTTTTTTTCTCGGGAATGAACTAATCTCCAGGACGCGCTACACCGTCAAGAAAAGACTTGATGGAAGGTCTCGGCCTCGAGCCTAGGTAAACTTCGCATGCAAAAGGCGTGCAGTTGGAGGCCCAGTCCGGGAAACCTTCCCTTTTCACAACATTACATTTCTCCTGCCATTTGCATACATAATAATTTTTTTTTTTTTCGAACAGCTCGTACAATACAATTTCGTACATTCTTGTCTTGCTTACGTAGACATCGCAATTTCGTTTTACCAACTCCTCCAGCGAACAAGGAAGCGTAGATTCAGGATATAAATTGTAAACGTTACAGTTTTTATATTCGCACGTTAATGTGTCCCGCAACATAACAACCTTCGAAATCATCGTAGCAGCAGAGCTAGTGAATTGATCCGTCAATATATTGAATTTGCAGAACGACTCGATCATCTCGAAAACTTACGCGACTGTACCTACAATTCAGTTCACTGTTCTTGAACACGTCTTCTGACCTGAATGGAGAAAATTTGGTGACGTGCCCTTCCATTTCTTCTTCGATATCACTGTATTCCAAGTCGGAGCTGATGGAGCTCTCGGTGAAGCTGGGAGATAATAAGCTGTACGACGTTCTGGCTGATGGGAACTGGTACGAGTTGCCTGATGGTTGCTGGTTCGTGCCGGTAGACGACATGGACGAAGTTGCTCCTCGCGCCAATATCGTGCGGATTAACTAAGGAATATTATCTTCATTTTCTTCTGCGATGCTGTTCGCATTATTTTCTTCGCCACTTGGGAACATGACTATCGTAAATTTAACAGGGGTTTGAAAACCTGCAAGTTTGGAAATGGTCACTGGGTTTTCTCTTGAAATAGCGAAAAAGGGACGATTTCGAGAAAAATGACTGCTTTACCGAGGGGCTCGGGGTGCCCTTTATAAAGTCTTTAGGCCACTGATTGCTCGAAACAAATGTTTCCGAAAAAGCACGAGTAATAAGTCTTGACGAAGTTAGTCAATAAGAAACATAGGTAGGGGTGGAGTAATTGGTGGATCAATTAAATATATTGGAAGGGTATCAAACGAAGGTGAGTAAGTAGCCAATGAGAAACATTGGAGGTCAGCCGACTAATAACCAATTAGAATCATTGGTGTGTGTGTAGCGAACTCATATAATTTTTCGAACGAATGTGAGTAATTGGTAATGGGGTTGGAACATTTGGAAAATTAAATATATTGAAAGAGGGGGTGGTGGGGGTCGAGCGAATGCGAGAAATTGTACAATTAAATATATCGGAAGAGAATCAAAGGAAGGTAAGTAATAAGCCAAAGAGAATCATTAGAGAGGGTGGAGGCCTGCCGACTAATTAGTCAGCAGGCATCAACCCTCTCCAATGCGAAAGTGAATAATTGGGGCTAGGGGTGGGGAAATAGGGCAATTAAATATATATGAAGGGGGAGTGTTGGGGTCAGTCGTCTGCTAGACATAGTGCTTGGCGGGGGAGGGAGGCGATCTCCGG
Source organism: Clitarchus hookeri (assembly GCA_002778355.1). Taxonomy (NCBI): domain Eukaryota; kingdom Metazoa; phylum Arthropoda; class Insecta; order Phasmatodea; family Phasmatidae; genus Clitarchus; species Clitarchus hookeri. The sequence continues at coordinate 158,516 of NQII01004139.1, forward strand.
AAATGTAATATTTTTTAAAATAATTTTTTAGTAAACAATTTTATTTTCATTTTTAATAACATATTTTAGTAATTTGAAAAATAAGTATTTTAATAATTTTTAAATATTTTTTAAAAATCATTTTAATAATATTTTCTATAAATTTTAGATTTTTTATAATTTATTTTTAATTTTTTGGGGTTTCCAGGTCTAAGGTCATCGGGGTTCAGGTCAAAGGTCAAGTTTAAGGTCACCGACATTCAATATGGCGGACAAAATGGCCGCCAGGGGGACAAGAATGACAGAATATGAACAGCTCCGACGCTCCAGCTTCGATCCCCCATCCCTTTGTGACCAACTGCCCATTTGTGTACTACTCGCGGCAGTAATTTAAGTCGCCTCGCCTACGTTGTACGGGCAACTTTGCGTTACTCTGCACTTCCAAGAGAGAGAGAGAGAGAAAGAGAGAGAGAGGAAATCATCTGGACTCTTCTTCGATCGGACGAAGAAGCCCTTCGAGGTCAGGATTTTTCGCAATAATTTAAGGCATGTCGGTAGTGACACCCGGATTTCGCGAAAATATTTCAATTCATGCTAGATTTCAATACCCCAAGGGCTTACGAGCAACTTCCTTTTGCTTATTGGTGGCGTGTCTTTATAAGAAGACCTGTTCTTGCTTATCTGGCCAATCAAACCCCTAAGACGCCTAACACATAGTATATCCAATCATGAAAACGGATCTGAGATAAAGCGTTATGAAATGCAACTGGTCTTGTACTCTTTTCGCGAAAATTGGGTGACCCTACATATCGGTCATGCGACTCTCAATGTGGGCGCCATTTCCACAGATAGCCGAGCCAGCCACGAGGCACAGGCTTGGAACAATGGGCGGCCCCAGACGATGGTCGGCGCGAACGCGTTACGCAACTTGGCACAACTACAAACAGACTAACAGACAGGTCTACAAATAAAATTTGTAGTATTTTGTTGTTGAAGAACAAATAAAAAACTAAAAATCTTCCTCGGAACCGGCTTTGATGTGTACTGAGAAAATAGCCAACAAAATATTCGTTTTATAGGGCCAGAAATATATTTAGTTTCTACCGACAACATATTTTGTTGAGTAAGTTAAAAGTGAGAAACCACACAATTATTTCGGATAAACAAAGTTTTGTGTTGGGCCAAAATAAATTAAACTGTCCACAAAAAGGTTTTTGAATAAACTGCATATATTTGTTTGGTCACTCATTTTACTGCGTTCGTTCTAAAATACTGCTCAAGAATTTGCTTATATTTTTGTGACAGATAGGATAATAACATTTGTTGTTAGTGAATCTATTGATGCTTGATAATAGTTCAAACATCCCATATAAAACAATTTAAATAGTAAACAAAAAAGTACAGCTGTAAAACTTAAAATATTTATTTGCTGACTTTGTCCAGTATTTGAAACGTATTTATTTAAAAACATTCCAATTTAATCAGTAGTCACTTAAGATGAGGTTGCTTAAGGCGTAGTACTCGGCCGAAGATGGTTTAGGTTTGAATCGCGGTTGGGCTTCTAATGATATTTTTATATTTACTGATACTTTCTAATGTCCATGGAGAGAAACGAATCTTTAATTGTACCAACCAAACCTTTATCTAGGGCAACCAAATAAGAACAACGAAACAATTTGGTTTCAACAACAACATATTTTATTGTTCCAACACAAACAATTAGTTTGGTTGCGCCAAACAAACTTTTTTTTTCCTCATTGTAATACTGAAGCGTGTAACATTGATATTTGTAATTGCTGTTTTCTTTTAAGTAAAGTGTTTACGGAACAGAAACTGTATTCGTGGAAATCATACACAGTCTTAAATGAGGTGACTTCAGGCTTCCAAATGTAATGCTCTATCAAATGCTTCGATTAGCGTAATCAAGGCAAGTATGCCGTTATGTCTTAAGGATTATTGAAAGGTTTCGCAGTGTACGATTTCCGAAAATATAAGATAAAGAACATAATTTGAACTAATTACTATATTTCGATGGGGTTTCTTTTATTGACTTTATCTTTTAAATGACAGAACTGTCACATACAACCATACGAAATACAATGTAGGCCCTATAATTTTTTTAAATGATATTGTTGACGGTTTTTCGAACAATAACGTATAGAAACTACAGCATTCGTACATATGCAAATATAACTGTTGACAGTGCATTGTGGTAAACTCTATAATAACAACAATTTTAAAAAATATTTAAATTTAATAGAATTAAATTTTTTTGAAAGTTCCTGGTTGGAAAATGTTTGCTAAAAAGACAGTTGTATATAATAGTAATTTTGTTAATTTCAAGGCAATTATTTTGGCATTTTTACTAATTTTGTATTTTATATTCTTAATGTTTTTTTGCTAATATTAGTAATATTAAAATCTAACTCTCAGAATGTATGTTGTAGTTACCAACATTCAAATATCTTGTCACTAAAATAGCCCCATCAAAATATATTGTNAACTCTCAGAATGTATGTTGTAGTTACCAACATTCAAATATCTTGTCACTAAAATAGCCCCATCAAAATATATTGTGTGGTCCAAATTATATTCTGGAATCTATGAGTCAGGAATACGCAGCATACGAGACGCATCCATTCATTTCCTTGAACCTCTCGTCGATAGCGAAGCCGTAACAGACGAAAAAAGTTTTTCATTCTAGTAGAAGTGGTGGAGGAATTATCTGTGGCCTGGACTGATTTCGGAAAACCATGTAAAACCGAAATTAAGATGCCAGAATGGAAATAAACCTAGTTCCTTCTAAACATGACTCAAAGGAGCTATACTACTGCGCAACCTAGCGCGGTGTTACAGAAACTTGACATAGTCAAAATTCTGTCACTTTGCGCCTTGGCAATGTTTGCTCGAGCTGTTATTACTGCCGACTCGCATTCATGAGGACAAATGTTCAATTCATAAGACGTTTCTATCAGTGTTACATCTTTCATAGTTGCATAGTTTCTATCCAGAATAGCAACGGTCCTGTGCGGTATATTCACGACATATCCTCCACTCTCCCGCGGAAAATGTTGAGGGTATATTGAGATAGCTACTCTTAAATACACTAGGCGTACACATACAAACGAGCATTTTATTTTAATAGACTTCAATCTAAGTAACAATGCGTGAATCGTTTTTTTTTTTTTTCATTTCTGGGACCGCGGTGGGCGAACGGTTAGCCTGTTCGCCTCCCACCAAGGCTTACCGGGTTCAATCCCCGGCCGGGTCACTCCCAGATTTTCACATGTGGGAGTCGTGCCGGAAGATGCCGCTAGTCGGCGAGTTTTCTCGGGGATCTCCCGTTTCCCGCACCCTTTCATTCCAGCGCTGCTCCATACTCATCTGAATAATAGTCATCAGCTCTCAAGATCTCGCTGATAAGAGTCGTCCAAATTTCTTCACTCATATTTTTTCCATTTGACTGACCCCTATAGAATTTGATTTAGTTAAACAAAAACGCACATTTATTGCTTGTAGGTAGAGGTCCAATCACAAAATTAAAAAGTATGTAAAACATTTTTGATTGCGTACATGGAAGATATATTTTAATGAAAACTCAATATTACTTAAAATGAAATATCCTTCACTCGCAGTGTAGAAGAAGTGTAATCACGATTCGTCCGTTTTCTCGTCGTGTGTTCTTCCCCAACACTATCAGTACGTGGAAACAATAGGGTATAAAATTAAAGTGAAATACATTAAATTTTTTAATTGGCTGAAAAAATAAATTATGCTCGTGCGAGCTTTCTTCCCACATTACTTTTAATGACTCGTCAAATGAGAAACTCCTCAATTTTTTTTTTNATTATGCTCGTGCGAGCTTTCTTCCCACATTACTTTTAATGACTCGTCAAATGAGAAACTCCTCAATTTTTTTTTTCTGAAAACGGCTACAAAAAATGTACTACCAAAACTGTGTAAAGATATACAAGAGTTTTAATGCCCACNTTTTTTTTTCTGAAAACGGCTACAAAAAATGTACTACCAAAACTGTGTAAAGATATACAAGAGTTTTAATGCCCACGTCTACCCAGGCCGAGGGCACACAATAGGTAACTGCACAGCGACGAAATGGCTTTGCAGTTCCTTTGAAGTAAGCGTAAACCATTCTCTGATTGGCTACGCGAAGCTCTGGGAACGGTCTTTCGTCTGATTGGCTACTGCATGGTTAAAAGGTTTCCCTATTGGCTGTGTTTCCAGCTGGTATACTCTGAACCATATATGAAGGCCACATTCTTGGCAGTTGATGATCGCCCCACCAATATTTACTTTTCGTTTATGTATCCATTTGCCATCAACTGGCTTTGATGAGACGAGTCAGCGCGTCCAGGAGGTGCTGCTTCGTGCGGCAATTAGTGAACTACTTGGGCGGCGCGGCAGGCAGCGAGAGGTCTGAAGGGCGTGTAGGGTTTTCCGTAAACGCTGTACACGAAATATATGTTACTTTAAAAATCATGCAGAGCTCGTGAAAAATAAAACCCATTGGTATCTGTTCGTAAATATATTATATAAAGCAAACGAACGCTATTATCTTCTGGCTTGTAGTGCTTCGAAAAGAACCCCACAGATGGCGCGCACAAAATTTCAGCTCGTGCTCTGAGCCGAATTTTTTTCTCAAGAGGTAGCGTCTTTGTAAAGTTTACTGTTNCGCGCACAAAATTTCAGCTCGTGCTCTGAGCCGAATTTTTTTCTCAAGAGGTAGCGTCTTTGTAAAGTTTACTGTTGTTCTATTACTGGCTAGGAATGAAAGGAGTTTGAAATTTTTTTCATCAGATTATTAGAAAAAATAATCCAACAATATTAAGCAATGTTTCTGTATGCTTTTGGAATTAATATCAAATACACAAGGAAAGCTGGGTTGCAGAGAGGGGGATAAGACGTGAAAAAAGTTTTTGAAATTGCATTTTATTTGGATATGAATCGTTTTAATGTGACTTTAATTTTGAACACCTATGCATTTATTCTTTAGCGTGAAAATTAGTTTTTAACACTAAAAACCGCTGTATTATGACCATGTAAAATAAAATGTATTAATTAAACTTGGAACACTTTCTTATCGCGTATTTTCGGCTGGTCTAATGTGTGTCGGCAGTGTACTCAGGATAGCCAAGGTAATATTAACTTTTGTTCGTTCGNCGCGCACAAAATTTCAGCTCGTGCTCTGAGCCGAATTTTTTTCTCAAGAGGTAGCGTCTTTGTAAAGTTTACTGTGGTTCTATTACTGGCTAGGAATGAAAGGAGTTTGAAATTTTTTTCATCAGATTATTAGAAAAAATAATCCAACAATATTAAGCAATGTTTCTGTATGCTTTTGGAATTAATATCAAATACACAAGGAAAGCTGGGTTGCAGAGAGGGGGATAAGACGTGAAAAAAGTTTTTTANAGAAAAAATAATCCAACAATATTAAGCAATGTTTCTGTATGCTTTTGGAATTAATATCAAATACACAAGGAAAGCTGGGTTGCAGAGAGGGGGATAAGACGTGAAAAAAGTTTTTTAAATTGCATTTTATTTGGATATGAATCGTTTTAATGTGACTTTAATTTTGAACACCTATGCATTTATTCTTAAGCGTGAAAATTAGTTTTTAACACTAAAAACCGCTGTATTATGACCATGTAAAATAAAATGTATTAATTAAACTTGGAACACTTTCTTATCACGTATTTTCGGCTGGTCTAATGTGTGTCGGCAGTGTACTCAGGATAGCCAAGGTAATATTAACTTTTGTTCGTTCGNCGTATTTTCGGCTGGTCTAATGTGTGTCGGCAGTGTACTCAGGATAGCCAAGGTAATATTAACTTTTGTTCGTTCGTGCCGCAGCTGATACGGGATTTTGTAAATTGCACGTTATTTGTTTTGAATACATGAAATTGACACTCACTGTCTGTCTGAATGTGGCTTTCTAATAAGTATGTTACCAGACGCTGGTTGAGGAAAGGCGTTCATGAGTGAGTGAGTAAGTGAAGAGATTTGGGTGGCTCTTAACATTGAGGTATTGAGGACCGATGAGGGTGAAGCGAGGTGAATATGGGGCAGGCGAATTGAAAGGGTCCCGGAAACGGGAGATCCCCGATAAAATCCGCTGACCAGCGGCATAGTCCGGCACGATTCCTATATGCGAAAATCCGGGAGTGACCCGGCTGGGGATTGAACTAGTTTTGCCTTGGTGGGAGACGAGCAGTCTAACCGCTCTGCCCCCGCGGCCCCATCTTAGGTTTGGTAAATTTATTTAGAGTGTAATAGTTTGTGTATTAACCACAATAAATGACATAAATTATATGGAGTAGCCAAAATGTTTTTAACAAAAATGGTAAAAATGGTTTTTTTTACAATAGTGCTGCATATATAACTTTAGAATATATTAAAGTCCGTGTTTTTCAGCAAGTGATTAAACATTAACATAGGTTTGGTGTTTATACTCCAACATTTTAACTAATTTAATAAAGACGTATTTCTATAACTGCTGAAATGTGAATGTCGACAATAACAACTTGAAACATAGCAGATGACAAAATAAATAATGTCAAATTCGCCATTTATATACAGCCTGAATATATTTCCTTCTAATTGAAAAAATTAATCAAAAATTAAATGTCGTGGCATCTTCCAAGATATTGAATAATGCCAAAAGTGCATGAAACGAATTTTAGTTTNTAATCAAAAATTAAATGTCGTGGCATCTTCCAAGATATTGAATAATGCCAAAAGTGCATGAAACGAATTTTAGTTTACACCATATCCCTTAGTCTAATTATCGAAATTAATAAAGGCTCATGGTGTCACATTACTCTTTGTTTGTCCCACGCCATTAAAATATTTGTAAATGTTTATCTAGTGGAACATTCCTAAAGTTTAATTTACTTTTTTTATGCTCTTTGGTGTGGAAATGCCTTTTAGAAAGTGGTATTATATTTTTTNATTCCTAAAGTTTAATTTACTTTTTTTATGCTCTTTGGTGTGGAAATGCCTTTTAGAAAGTGGTATTATATTTTTTTCAGGTGCCCTTGAAGTATTTCCTTACTACCATCTATGGCCCACACAGCTTCTGTCGGCGACTAAGTTTTGGTATGTATTACAACGTGTTTAGTTACCTCAAAATTTTATAAGACTTTCTGATGCAAAACGTTAGCATTGAGAGACATTAAGGTGATATTTGTTTACAAAAATTGTATATTTCGGCTTTACTGCACATTTGTAGTTTCCATTTAATAAATTCTGTTTTTTTATTTTACGAATTTTTTTCATGCTATATTGACAATTCACTGGTATACTTGACGTAACGTTATTTAAATAATATGACTTTCTTACTTAATTTACAATATTATTTTCCTGACATTGGTTAATGTTCTGTTTTACTCATCACAAAATTTGTAAGATGCTAAGAAAACATCAGTTCTGAATTTTAGGTGGTTTGTGTGAGTAGGCTGATCATTATTCTCTGAACTGACAAAATATAGTACACTGTTACGCTCAGAATGAAATCAGTTTTTGAAACTCCAGAAATCTTGGCATTTCAGTAACTGTGCAAATGCGTATCGTGAAAAAGAACATAACTTCCTAATCACATTTTATGATTACACATACTATAAAAATTACGAACATTACAATAACTACTGTCACGAAAAATTTACAAAGGTCATAGTAAAAAAACATAACTTTTTACTTAAGCAACCGCTTGTCCATAGCTAAGAGCACAAGTTCATTGGAATGTTCTGATGAAAGACAGGAACATGTGTACAGCTGAAAACTAGCTCTGATGATACACTAGTTTCAGTCAAGCAGAGGTATTTTTTAGCTATTGCTGCAAGTTTCGGGAAGTTAAAAGAATTGGACTTCCACCACAGTAAAGGGTTGTCGTCTAAATCGACGGGCGTCCTTCTCAGGCAGCTCTCTATTTATTATTCTACCATGTACTATTTCATATTAAAGTTTATTTGAGGTTTAAAATGTATACCAACTTCAATTGCACGAAGCATCACATTTTCCAGGTTGGCATATTATGTGGAATTTGAAGAATTTCTGGGACAAGAAATTACGTTTAAACGCAGCGGAAAGAAATTACAAACAATGTTACTTCACTCAGAACACGTATAAATGCGTTTAATTTATTACATTAATTAATACTTTATTTGAGGAGATACAAACTGACACGTTGGTTGGTTGTGAACCGCTATTCGTTTACAGATGAGCGCGGACCAGAAAAAAACCAAAAACAAAACAATGAACCAGCTGACTTGATTATTGCGTAAGCCAGGCGATGATGTAAAAGAGTTATAAACATAAAAATGTGTTACAAACATGCCATATTTCATTCTTATTTGCATACAATAAAAAGAGTGTGAATTGCAGGTGACAAAAATGTTATAACTTTACGACTAGTAAGACGTTAAAACATGGAACTACTTCTCGAAATTCGCTGCCAACGTAAATGTGAGTATTATGGTAATTTCTTACGTTAAAACATTTGCAGTTAACGGCAGAGATTTTTTTCAAAGGTTGATATTAAGAGTGCTCACTTCATCGTGAACCACCTATAACATGGAACGCCTTCACAAAGATGTNTTTTTCAAAGGTTGATATTAAGAGTGCTCACTTCATCGTGAACCACCTATAACATGGAACGCCTTCACAAAGATGTGGTGGTCCTGAGGTACGAGCGTGGGTAGACTGCTGTTTGTGTTTATTTGCGGACGAGTACACCTGTTGTGAACTGTGGTCTTCATAGATTGCCGGTCATGTACCTAGTATATTAGTACATTAAATAAGTTTACGAAGTCTTGTAAGTCATCGTATTTCACTGTAAAAGGCATCTCAACACAGTTTTGGTTGTAAAGTTCGACGGAGGCGTTTCCGGACCGGAATTCCCTATCTCATATGGATACTGATGCCCTTCTTCATCATCCCTGAAAGTTTTTAACGTCACCCCTGATGCATCCTGTATATTATTGGTTACACAGTAATACCAGTGTCATCGATAATGTCAGCCAAATATAAAATAATTTATCTATTGTAATGTAAATGTTGCAGACAAAATCGATAATATCGGCATTGTTTATTCGATTGATCAGTTCTATAATATCCTTAATGCCGATGGTATAGAGGACGTCAATAATGAAGAGGGTGCCAATAACACAGTTGATTCCGATAATATTGTCCACGCCGATGATATGATGTCGACAATATCGTTGACGTCGATAATATCAAGAATGACGATAATATGGGAAATAACGACAGTATTTATAATATTGTAAATTTCTATTATATCAGAAATGTCTATAACNGAATGACGATAATATGGGAAATACCGACAGTATTTATAATATTGTAAATTTCTATTATATCAGAAATGTCTATAACACTAAAAACTTTGATAAAACAGACTTTTTTTGAATACCGAGATTTTCGATTATACCAAAAATTTCGATAATACCGANACTAAAAACTTTGATAAAACAGACTTTTTTTGAATACCGAGATTTTCGATTATACCAAAAATTTCGATAATACCGAGAACTTCGATAATATTAAAAACATACATCTATTGATAAGTTATTTTTCATATGGATTACTATTGACATATCAAAACATCGAACAGCCCTAGTTGTGACATAGAAAATGAGACTTGGGAACGATTATGGTAGATGACCCATCACATTACTGGTTTAGGGAAAGTTAGATATTAAAGAATAAACATAATATGTAAACGAATACAAGAGCGTGCACAGGAAAAAATATGTGGTCGCGATAATATAATTTGCTAGATATACCACTGACAGATATTTAGTGTCCCAGCAAAATAATTGGCAGAGTAAATTTCAACAAAATTTTGACTAGTGTTCCTTAGCAATTTTTTTGGTGCAAAAATATTTAACTTTAGGTAACCTAATTCGGAGGGTTTTGAACACACACACACACACGTGTGTATATGTATATATATATGTATGTCTATATATGTATAATATACATATATACATATATAAAGTGTGTACGATAAAGCAAGCACTTTTGAAATCAACCTTCGAAAAATGTCACTACCGCTACCTGCATATATTTTAACGTCATACTGAATCTCATGTGCCCAGTAAACTTTGCAACGACGGAACGAAAGTAGTTCCATGCTTTAACGTTGTATCAAACGTATTAGGTGATCGTATGTTATAACTAAAATAATTTATTTTACTCTTGGGTTTTTTTTATGTATTGATACCTGCCCAATGCTAGGGTTTCTAAGTACCCTTAGTATTTATTGCGGTCGTCCGCCTGCGAGTTTCGCTAGAGTGTGTCTTCTGACGAATAAATATCTTTAGGGACGCGTGATGCGTCAGTATATAAGAATAAGAATTAGCAAATTTGTAAAATATTTGCATTTCTAATACTTCCATAATTTCACTTGACCGACGCATGAATAAAGTGGTGAAGCCCATGGCAACGTTAATTTTACATATGGTGGAAGAATACACAACATGCATACAAGTAGATCTTAAGCAGGGCTTTCAAAAGTGCTCAGTTTTCCGTGGACAGCCTTTACATGTATATAACGAATGTGTACGAAAATCCAATTATAGGCTGTTCACGGTAAAGTGAGCACTTCTCAGGGCCTAGTTACTTTTTTATCCTTTAACCAATTTTTTAAAATTAATATTGCCACGTAAGTAATAACTAAAGTTAATAGATTCCACCGCTCTCAGAAGTTAAAGTCTAAAGCTACAATAAAATATATTTGATGACTATCATTATAATGAGAGCCCTTTAAAAAGTGCTCACTTCACCGTGAATAGCATTTAATAAAATGTAACTGCGGCTATGGTGCATATACTTTATTAAGCAAGAAAAAACTGTTGTGAGATAACAATTATGACAATTTTCTTTTATAATAAGGGATGGTAAAAATTAATTTTCTTATAATATGGCAGGGTTAATGAACAAATGTATGTTGAAATCACTGCCCAAATACGACTGAGTGACGCATTTCGAAAGTAAAAAATGTTTATTATTAAAGTCAGCACAGCAGATAGTAAATTTATTGATGCGCCGAGGAAGAAACGGAATTCAATTTCTCCTCTCGCCAAGTCCCACTTGCAACACCGCCAAGTTGAATTTCGCAAACATGACTTGTTATTCAATCAAGTTCGGGAAATGAAGTTCAGGGAGAGGCAGAATTTAAGTGAATTCTTTTTCCAGCAGCAATGAAAATAGATTGCTTTGTTTCGAGTTTTATTGCGAGTCGCGCCCGATCGCGGCGTCAGGAAAACTTATAAAGGTGGAATCACAACAACCGACTGAAAGGAAGCGAAGAGATCGACACAAAATGAAATCGTGTCGCTGAAAACATATGTATGTAGGCTAACAGAACAATCTTAATTGGATGTCATCGTATAGTTGTTTCACGACTGACTGCAGAGTTTTGAAACGGAATTTTTGCAATCATCCTTGCCTGTATCCACAGAATGTTTACGAATACTTAGTTCAAACAGCTGCTCATACTGTGAACTCCAGCTGAACACGCCAGCAAAACAACGGCACTGGTCAACAAAATGTTGGAACGCCGTTCACCAATCAGCGCCTGGTAATCTACTCGCCAGCCGGCAGCGCAGCTAATAGGGAACTTTTCCCAACATGCCGCAGCAAATTGGATGCAAGGCCCGTACACAGAACGCACAACAAATACAAGATATCACATGCAAATACACGCACAAACCTCTAGACGATCCAACGAAGGTAACAGAGTCAAACACTGAGACAAAGACACTGAGGAGCCAAAAAAACTGGTACACCTGCCTAATATCGTGTAGCCCCCCCCCCCCCC